>BQNB010011669.1:3662-78062 GCA_026074375.1 Tanacetum coccineum | reverse complement strand
TTTTAGCAATAAAAGCAGCAGGTTGAACTTTACTAGTGGAAGAACTACCAGGATGAAGACCCCTATGGGACTCTTCCCTAGAAACAACATAGAAATCATCCTTTACATTAATTAAAGGATCTTTAGCTAGATTAGTACTTGTAATAGGTTGGTAAACATCATTAAGACCCATCAAGAACTGCATTAGTCTAATAAGCTGGGTATGTTTAGTACTAGAAGATTTAGCATCATAAGTGCAAACAGGTCTACCTTCACACACACAAGCAGGTAAGATGGTCAAGATATCAAACTCTCTCCATAGAGAGTTCAACTTATGATAGTAATCAGGCATAGATAGGTCTCCTTGTTTTAAGTTGTTAATTTTATGCATTAGATTAAACACAACCGACCCATCAATTTTATCATATGTTTCCTTTAACTCAGTCCAAACCTCAGAAGCAACTTCAGAATAAACTTGACCCACATACAATTCTTGAGACAAAGAACCAAGAATCCAACCTAACACAATGGCATTACATCTTTCCCACTACTGGGAAAGAACAGCACTAGACTTAGCTTTAACACAAGTACCATTAATAAAACCCATCTTATTCTTCCCTTTTAAAGCAATTTTCATAGCAGTTGCCCACATTTTTTAATTTTCAGCCCCAACAAGTTTCACATTAACAATAGCAAGACTAGAATTATCATGATTCTGAAGTTACAAGGGATTACCAGCATCAAGATTATTAATAAGATCAACACTAGACCCAGAAGCATCACCAATAGCAATAGAAAAAACACAGATAAACAAGACTAAAACAGAAAAAAGACTAAAACAGAATAGAAAACAAGCAAAGCAGATAACACAGATCAAGCACAACCAACTAACAGACAACCAAAAACAAACAATATCACAGATCAAGAAGATAAAAACTTAAAGAACAACAATAAACCCTTAGACAATCAAGAGTTCCCAGGATTCCTTGCCACTAAAGTGGTAGATCAAGGGCAGAAAATGATTGACTAAGAGAAGCAATAAAAAATATTGAAAAAGAAGAGAAAAAGAGGTGTTACAGAGCTATCCAGAGAACAGCGGAAGACAATCACTCTTCCCTCCTTTCTTGATTCACTTAGTCAAGAAGAGAGAGAAAGAAGCCTAGAATCGAACCAAGAACTACCAAAAAACCAAAAACCCCAAAACTAAAAATTAGGGTTTGCAAGAAAATCCTAATCTTGAACAATTGAAGAGATTAAAGATCAATCAACCCTAATTAAAGCAAGAACCAGTCACCAGAATCAACCAATCAACAGAATTCACAAAACTCCAAAAAATCAAGAACCCTAATCTTCAACCAACCGATCAAGAACAACAATCAAGGTGATTGCTGCTCCGATACCATGTAAAAACTAGATATCTAATCACACAGCCTTCTCAATAATTACCCAATCAACCACCCCTTTTCTGATTTTATTACTTAATCTAAATTACAAGAAGATGAGTCCACAACTGTGTGCTCACCAAACGATTACAAAGTAAAAACTGTATTGTCCTTAATTGAGTGCAATACAAAAGATACAACAACACACTTACAGAATAGCCTTACTACAACTCTCAAACCTATAAGACTAATACCAGACAAACAAAGATTAAGATAATCTTTATAACCAGACTATAGAACAAAGACTAAGAACGAATGATATCTTGAGAGCGTTTGATGAGAATGATAAGAAATAGTGATCAAACCCTAGAGTTGGGAAAGAGATGCTTATATAGAGAAAACACTTTCACTTTAGCCCCTGAAGACTTAAAAACCTGCCATAATAAAACACAACACAAAATATCCCAAACTGTTAGCAAAATGTGCAGGAATAACCCCTGCCCATATAAACCACATGAGCCTGCAACAATGCATACCATATTTTTAACAATTAGTAAATAAGTTAGCCGATTCAACATACCCATTTTCAACATCTTCTTCTTTATCTTCTTCTTCATCATTCAAGTCAGAGTAAGAATTAGACGAGGTGATATTATCTTTCTTTGAAGAAGTACCAGCAGTCTTCAACATAGATGACGATTTAGATGCATTACTCATGTTAGTAGCCCCCTTCTTTGGTGTGTTTATAGACACCTTTGGCTCATATCTAACAGATTGTTTAACCAAGGGACCAACAAACTGACCTTATTTGCATCATATACCCTAAGGCTCTTTAAGGTACAAACAAGATAAAAATTAAGCAACATTATCCATTCCATATACCCTAAGGCTCTTTAAGGAATGAATAAGGCTATAATTTCACTTATTAATTTTACTTACCCCATATACCCTAAGGCTCTTTAAGGGATAAGCAAAATATTTATTAATGTGATACATATAGTATGCCAAATTAAGTATTCCTGATGTATACTTATCTTAATCACAAAGGAACTAAAGAAAACTTCTATGAACTAATTATTAACCAAAAAATCGTGCAACTCTATTTATTAAACAATTATATATATAAGTGAAACAAGCAAATGGGAGAAAAAGCCACAATTAACACTTATGAGCCTTAAAGAAATCCAACTATTCTACGTTTAGCATCAAAACTTATATTCTACTCTATCATCTCTTGTTCTTCACAATTTAAAATTCCTAATAAAGAAATTAGTGAATGCTTAGCCTAATAAATCGATCTTTGCATATTTAAAATCAATTATGGGAACTTGCAAAATCTTGACTTTTTCAAGCTAGACTTGCTTTTTATAGCTCCTTGTATAAAAGATTAGCAAAATTCAATCTATTTACGTTAAGGAGAAAGCTAAGATATAAAACCGGTCGGGTCAAAATTTACTTTTATTCTCACCAACGGAAAGCCTACATTCGTGTCAAAACACTTATTATTTTCTTTCAACTAATTTTTATTTTTCATCATTTTTTCATTTTTATTATATATAAAATTTTAAAATTTTTACAGAAAAACAGGGTACGTGAGAACAACGGGCTAAGGTAGGTAAGATCATATCGAAGATATACTACTCCATACTAAAACTAAACATTGTCCTTAATGTTTCATAGTTTAAGGCTCAAAACCCCATACTAGAACTCAAAAAGTCGAATGCTTAATCCGAGCATGGAGAAAGTATCACAAAAATCTTAAGCCGTTTATAAAGTATGCTAAAAGATAGATGTTAGTCGATAATAATCTAGGATATCGGATTTCCCCAAACTAATTGCAAACAAAGGCTAGGAAGCTCGAGTGAATTGGGACAAAACACCGAACATGAGAGTCTTCAAAATTTTTAGGTCAATCCTACAAACAATAACAAGCACAAACAACAAGAATCGGAAGAGTACAAGCCTACTCTCATCACATTAGAAATAAGAAAGAAAAAAATGGATAAGCATGGGGTGCCTCCTACGAAGCGCTTTGTTTTTGGTAACCGAGTCACATAGCTTGACTCGATCCCCGCATTTAGTTGTCCATGGGGAAAGTTTGGAGATCCAGGACTACCGTTGATGGTATGTCCCCTCCAAAGTAATGCTTCACACGATGACCATTCACCTTAAAGTTAGGACCATCGGCTTGAGATAGCTCAATGGTCCCATAGGGAAAAACTTGGGCCACAGTGAATGGTCTGGTCCAGCGGGATTTTAGTTTGCCCGAGAACAACTTCAATCAAGAATTAAAAAGAAGGACACGATCTCCAACGTGAAACTCACGATTTTTAATCTTAACATCGTGAATCTTTTTTGTCTTCTCTTTATAGATCAAAGAGCTCTCATAGGCCTGATCCCGTAGTTTATTTAATTCGTTAAGTTGAACTTTACGATGATCACCCGCGGTTTTTAGGTCAAAGTTGGTCCATTTCAAGGCCCAGTAGGCTTTATGCTTAAGCTCGATGGACAAATGACAAGCTTTACCGTATACCAGCTTATAAGGAGTACAATCGATCGAGGTTTTGTAAGCGGTACGAAAAACCCACAAGGCGTCATCAAGTTTATCGGCCCATCTTGCTCGATGCTCGCCTACCGTCCTTTCTAATATCCTTTTTAAACATCTATTGGAAACCTCCACCTGACCACTTGTTTGAGGGTGATACGAGGTCGAAAGCCTATGCGTAACACCATATTTTTGAAGAACTTTAGAAAAATAGTTGTTACAAAAATGCGTCCCTCGATTACTAATGATGGTCCGTGGGGTTCCAAATTTAGAAAATAATTGTTTTAAAAACATAACCACTACTCGGGCGTCGTTGGTGGAGAGCGCTTTCGCTTCAACCCATTTCGAAACATAGTCGACCGCCACGAGAATATATCGGTTACCTCTTGAAGACGGGAACGACCCCATGAAATCGATGCCCTAGAGGTCAAAAATCTCACAAACCTGAATAGGATTTTGGGGCATTTCATCCTGTTGTGAGATCTTTCCTTGACGCTAACACGAGTCACAATGTGTGATAAGGTCCTGGGCATCGCGATAAATGGTGGGCCAGAAAAATCCAGAGTCAAAAACTTTTTTCGCAGTGTAGTTCAGGCCATGGTGTCCCCTGGTGGGTCCATGATGGCAAGCTTAGAGAATGTCCATAGCTTCCTGCCCGTCTACACACCATCGAATAATCTGATCAGCACAAATCCGAAAGAGATAGGGGTCATCCCAGAAATAGTGTCGAATATCCTTAAAGAATTTCTTTTTCTGCTGGGATGACATCCCTTTAACAAGCACGTTTCCTACTAAGTAGTTTGATATGTCGGCAAACCATGGGGGTTTATTGTCGGGATTAAGAGATATCATACTAAGTGATTCGTAAGGAAAATTGTCATTTATTTCCATTCTAACACGATCTCCTTGATACGCGTTTTCTAATCTACTTAACTGATCAGCCGCGAGATTTTTTGCTCCCATTTTATCACGAATCTCAATAGTAAATTCCTGGAGCAGAAGAACCCACCGGATCAACCTCGGCTTGGCATCTTGCTTATTAAAAAGGTATTTTAATGCCGAATAATCCGTATATACTATGGTCTTGGATAAGACTAAGTAAGACCTAAACTTCTCGAATGCATACACCACAGCTAAAAGCTATTTTTCGGTAACGGTGTAATTAATTTGAGCATTCGAGAGGGTCTTACTAGCATAGTGTATAGGCCTAAAATATTTGTCTTTCATTTGTCTTAAAACTGCTCCAATGGCATAATCACTAGCGTCACACATAAGCTCAAACATCAAATCCTAGTCCGGGGACACAAGGATAGGAGCTTCGATTAACCTCTTTTTAAGAATCTTAAAATAAGCAAGACACTCGTCCGAAAAGACAAAAGGAGTGTCCTTTTCCAAGAGGTAAGTCATAGGCCGAGCTATTTGGAAAAGTCTTGTATAAATCCTCTATAGAAACCGGCATGGCCCAAGAAGCTCCTAACAACTTTAACCGTGGTCGGAGGTGGTAATTTTGCAATAACATCTACTTTTGCTCTATCAACTTCAAGTCCATTTTTAGAGATTTTGTGGCCGAGGACTATGCCCTTTTTGACCATGAAGTGGCACTTCTCCCAATTTAGGACTAAATTGGTGTCTTCGCATCGTTGTAGCATAGTATCTAAATGGGAGAGGCACGATGAAAATGAATCCCCAAAAACCAAAAAGTCATCCATGAAAACTTCCATAGTTTTTTCAATCATATCGTGGAAAATCGCCATCATACACCGTTGAAATGTCCCAGAAGCATTGCAAAGGCCAAAGGGCATTCGTCGATAAGCAAATGTTCCATATGGACAGGTGAAAGTGGTCTTTTCCTGGTCTTGAGGATCAATTGAGATTTGAAAATAACCAAAAAATCCTTCTAAGAAACAATAAAATTCGTTTCCTGCTAGTCGTTCTAACATTTGATCCATAAAAGGGAGAGGAAAGTGGTCTTTACGGGTGGCGTCGTTCAACTTTCGATAGTCAATACAAACACGCCATCCCATGACCAATCGTGTAGGAATAAGATCATTATTTTCATTGGTAACAACCGTCATACCCCCCTTTTTGGGTACGACGTGAATCGGGCTCACCCAAGGACTGTCCGAGATCGGGTAAATTAATCCAGCATCGAGAAGCTTAATGACTTCAGCTTTGATTACTTCATGGATTTTAGGATTAACCCGCCTTTGTTGCTAAACAGCTGGTTTAAAATCATCTTCCATCAATATCTTATGAGTGCAAAAATTTGGATTAATGCCTCGAATATCAGATATTTTCCAAGCTATCGCCCGTTTGTGTGATTTTAAAACCTTAAGAAGCTGCTCTTTTTCTTCCTTCTTCAAGTCTTTAGCGATTATGACGGGTAACTTAGAAGTTCCCTCCAAAAACGCATACTCGAGGTGGGAAGGTAAGTCCTTGAGTACAAGATCCGTAAGATCTTCGATTGAAGATTTAATCTTTTAGGCATCATTAATCAAACATACAGGGTGAGGAGTATGAGGGAGATCGGGTGAAGGATCGTCATCAAGTAATATTTCTAGAAAAAGAATATCTCCCTCCGAGTCGTAGGTGTCATCATTAATACCCGGTGGTATCGAATCACCGAGAGAAAGAAATGCGTCGGTCTCCTCTAAAAGAAAATCACTATCTCCAAAGGGAGTAAAAGACGGTGAAAGAGACTCGACCATTGGGTCTGGAGAAAGAGTAGGATTGCCACTTGTCGTATTAATTGACTTTTGAAAATTAAGCACATCATAAACATGATCCTTGCATGTAGTATCGAGAATGTCAATCTTATGGATTGAATTATCACTATGCTTTTAAGGGTGTTTTGAAGCACTTTCAACGTTAAAAACTAATTCCTCATCACTGACTCGCAAGGTTAACTTTTCGCCATGTACATCAACTAAAGCATGAGCCGTTCTTAGAAAAGGTCTTCCTAATATATAAGGAACTCGAGGATCAACCTCGTAGTCAACCACCACAAAGTCGGCTTTCCTACTCGAACGAAAACATCTTCGGCTATGCCTTCAGGAACAACAATAGTCCGGGTAGCTAATTCGAGTGTCATTCTAGTAGTAGAAAGTTCCGAAAGTGATAGTGTTTTCCACACGAAAAGTGGAATCAAGTTAATTCTAGCTCCTAGATCGGCTAGGGCCATGCATGACTCGAGCCCGTAGAATTCACATGGAATGAGAAACCTGTCCGTGTCTCTGAGTTTTTCGGGTAACTTTTTTAGGATCACAGCTGAGCAGTTTTCATTCACGGGTGTATTTGCTATCTCAAGAAGTTTTTCCTTATTCGTAAGGAGATCCTTAACCATTTTTGCAAATTTAGGCATGTGAGCAAGAGCCTCGGAAAAACTGATATTGAAGTGGATTTTCTTAAACATTTGTAAAAAATTATGAATTTTAATATCATCTTTTCCTTGCAACTTTTCCTTGTTCAACCTTGATGGATATGGAATCGGGGGTTGATGCGGATTAGGCTCAGGAATCTTAGGAGTATAAATAGGAGTAGGAGGAAGCTTAGTAGAATTGGGAGACGGCTGGACAACCAAAGGTGGGACATTATTGGTACTCTCGGTGAGTTCCTGGTCTGTTTTAGTCTTCGATTCTCGGCCTACCTCCTTAGTAGGGGAAGGAGGAGGAACCGAGGGTCCAGCTAAAGTAGCACCACTACGAGTAGTGATAGCTTTCATCTCACCCTTCGGGTTAGGGATAGTATTACTCGGAAGAGTACCCGAAGTTGAAGCTTGGTTTTGGAAGAAACTACCTAAAATACTCCTCATATCGTTATTCAAATTTTTCTTAAGATTCTCCTCTTGTTTACTAAAATTACCCCCCAATTCATTAATTTGACTTTGCATATTTCTCATTAATGACTCATTAGCTTTCACATAAGTTAAAAACTCATTTGGAAAACCTTGTTGAACTTGATTATTATGAGCTTGAAAATGTTGGTTTTGAAATCCTTGATTTTGAAAATTTAGAGCATGATTAATTGGAGCTTGAAAAACTTGATTACCATGAAAATTATTTCCCCGATTAAAATTATTCCCTTGGCCTTGATTTTGATTATACCTATTTTGATTATTTTGCACCGGAGCAAAACCGGATGGTGTCATTTGGTTACTAACACGGTTTGGAGGGGCTACTTGATTGTAAGCACCTGTTTCCGCACAAACACTAGATTGATTGCTATCGGTATTAGGACAATTGTAATAAGCATGAGCACCACCACAAATAACACAAGATTCCTCAACCGCTTTAACCATAGCGGGAGTGACAACTTTCTTAGTAACAATCTCAACTAAGGTCGAAATTTGGTCCGCAAGCTTATCAATTCTCTCATCGGTTTTACTAGAATTTTCCCTAGAATTCGTATTTACCCTAGAAACATTCGATTTGTTTCGTGAATAATGAACTTTTGATTTATTCTCAATTATGTTCAAGGCCTCTCTAGTAGTCTTACTTAAAAGATTTCCACCCATCGCGGCATTTAAGGAGTCTTGATCATTATCGTTTAAACCGTTATAGAAAGTATATATTTGAGTTAACTCCGTAAATCCGTGGTGGGGATATGCTCTAAGCATTTCCTTAAATCGTTCCCATGCCTCTTGAAATGTCTCATCAAATTTTTGAGTTAATCGAGAGATTTCATTCTTGAGGTGCGTGGTCTTCGAGGGAGGGAAAAATTGATTCACGAATTTATTTACGAGATCAACCCAAGTCAAGATCGAATTAGGAGGTTCTTTATCATACCAAATCCTAGCGGCCCCCTCGAGTGAATATGGAAACATCATAAGTTTAATCACATCATTCGGAACACCCCTAAATTTCAAAGTCGAGGTAATCCTTTTGAAATTGTTGATATGAGTATGGGGATTGTCCCTCTCAAAACCATGAAATGGGCTAGCTTGGACTAATTGTAGCAAATTCGTCTTAATCTCAAAATGATCCGCATTAATTTCCGGTATTACGATAGCTTCTCCATACCCTTCCGTGGGTGCTTGGAGTAGCTCTTCCATTATTCGATTATCTGTCATTGGTGCAACTTCAACGATAGTACGAATCTCGGGTTCGACTACGTTTAGAGCACGTCTTCTATTTCGACGTCTCGGAATGGTTACGGGTGAATTATTTGGATAATAGGAAGATTTATCTTTATATAATTAATGCGTGTAAAAAAGAAAGATTTAATCATAGTCAATTGTTTGAGTAAGATTAAAAACTCTTATCATCAATAATCAACCAACTACCGGGTAATCCCTTAAGTGAAAATTTTGAAACGGAGGACGTAGTGGAAGCGATTCGCCTTAAAAACGTTTGTCCATTCGGGGTCGTAGTTTCGTGGAACAACCCTCCTAATAGCTTATTTCACAAAAGAGGAACGCCTTTTTCGTAAGTGACATAAGACGGTTACTTTTTTGAATATTAAGTTTGGGAACTTATTAATGGATATTCACAAATTCTCTAGTAAGAGAATTAAATTGCTTGTGTGTTTTATTATTTAAGAGAACACAATAAAAATCAAAAAATCCGGAAGAGCAAAATAATTTGTTAATTTTTCTATTTTATTTTAATACTTCTACCTATAGTAAAAAGAAAAGCAAAATATTTTTTTATTTTTTTTATTTTTTATATTTTTTTTTGATTTTTTTGATTTTTTCTTTAAAGAAAAAAAAAACCGTAACTTTCGAAGACGAAAGGTTCTCCAAATCACGATCGACAAATTCAAACGAGAGAATCGTAACACAATTCCCCGTCAACGGCGCCCAAAATTGATGTACGTGTATAATATACAAGTATAAAGAAATTCACTAGAAATCCTTGAGGACAAAGATTAAAAGCAAATTCCACACACAAATATCGTACGTTTAACCGGTAAGTGTTCACCGGGTCGTTTATACCCCAAGAATTATGAATTGAAACCCCGTTTTTGTTTGGACAATGATTTGAATGGTTCTAAGATCTTTGATTTCGAAAACTAAATCCTACTAGTGGGCAAATAAAGGCTCATTTAAATCAATTACAAGAAAAATGCATAAAAACGTTAACGGGAAACGTAAAAACGTACACTTAAATCTAAATTGAGAAAAAATGAACCAAAAAGGGCCAAACTAATTTTCCTAGATGCTAAAAGACTAAAAATGATTTTTAGAAAAAGAAATTTTTTTTATGATTTTTTAAAGTTTTTAACTAAATAAATGCAAGAAAAATAGTAAACTTTGAATTAAAAATCTAAGAAAAATACTAAAAATAGCTTTTGATGAAAAGAACGCAGGAAAAATAAAAGCTTGAAATTATCCTAAACAAATAAGCCAGGAAAATTCTAATAAGCACTCGAAGTGCTTATAATGATAAAAACCCAAAACAAATGTTAAATGAATTTTGAAAACAAAATAGAACGGAAAAGACCCAAGGGCACGTTGGTTTGGTGTGTGTGTTGTGAGGCGTTGGTATACTAAGAGGGAGGTCACAAGTTTGAATTCGTGGCCCTCCTTTTTGCAATTTTTTTTTATTTTGAAAACGTTTTGAACAAACTTGTAAAACAGCTTAAAATAAGCAACTTTTACAAAAGAAGTTTTTGTGAAAACAACTAAATAAGCTGAAAAAGAGCTTAAAAGAGTGACAGGTTAGACTTAAGGTACTATTAGTTTTTTCGCTAAACTAGATTAGCTAGAAAACTCGAATAAGTTGAAACCTAAACTACATAAGCTACCTATACCCTACTACTAACCTATTAAGTGAGTTTGAACCAAATTTGAGCAAAAACAATAAGCCATAAGCTGAAAAGGTCAAAAAGCATTTTGCATAAAACTGGGTTAAAAAAAACAAGCAACTTTGAGCTTTTTTTTAATAAGTAAACGGATCCTTATGGCTTAATAACTCATAACATTAGAAAGCTTATTCTCCAAACTACTTGAAACAGTAATCAAAAAGCAATTTGAAATCCAAATAAGCTATGAAAAGGCTAATTGAAAAAAGGTTTGCAGACATATTACACTATTTTTGGTTTTTAAGAAAAGACAAAGTACTAAGCTAGCAGATCAAAAACAGATACTCAAATGAGCTAATTAAACTCAAATAAGCCTTAACCTAAACTGACCTAAAATCTACTTATGCTCTAAATTTCAAGTCCTAATTCTTACTTATACTAACTGAATTTTAAGCTTGAACATCGCCTTAAGGTCTTTTATGTCTACTGATGCATTTGGCAATTTTAAAGCCAGAATTTTAAAACCAATTGATGCAGTCCATTAAAATTTGCTTATACTTTTAAAACACCAAAACAAAATCAAAACCACTAACAATAGCAGCTAGAATCAATCAAAGCTTAAGGAGCTTATGGATCTGCACTTATGAACTCAGATTCTAATTACAACACATAGACTTGATTCAAACTTGAATTAAACCTACAAACACCTTAAATCCTAATCTTATAAACCTTAATATGATATTTAAAATCAATCTAAAGAACTAAATGGTCTTTAGCAATACTAACTCAAGTTAGTACTGCTTGAACCAAACACCCCTTTGAAATGATTAAATCCATATTTAGCTTATAAAAATGAGAATTAAGGCTAAAACTTCAAATACCAGATGATAATACGCTATTAACAGACCTAATGAACATATTTCAATAGTCAAATAAGCTATAACTATAAGCCAACAGATTATGCTACAATTTTTGATTTTTTTTTTAACTTTTTTATAACAAGTACATGAAAACTAAGATTTATACTAACAATTAAACATATTAAGCATTTAACAACTATAATAAGCAACAATAAGCTATTCTAAACAGAAATAAGCAAACATAAAGCAGTAATAAGCTAAGTTGCAGAATTAAGCTTTAAAAGGAAAAATAAGACTTACAAAAGCCTTTGCTTAAACAAGGCTTATGAAAATTGCTCCAAGAGCTGATCAACAAGCTCCAGCTTATCTTATGATAAGCTGGTAAGGTCCTGGAAACCCATCCAGATCTGGTTTCCCTTCCATTTAAAAGCTGGGGTAATTTGATGGGAGGAATTGAGTGACACTAAGCTCAGTTAAGCTTTGAGAGCTTAACTGAGAGCATAGCTAGCTTATGAGTGTAAATTACAGCTTATTGAGCTTAACTGAGTAAAAGAGAGCTTAATCAAATCATGAGTGCAAAAAGGTAAAACATGAATTATGCTTTAACAAAATGTAAACTTAGCTTTTATTGATTATAGAAACTGATTACAAGCTGTTGAAAAGGAAAATTACATTTAATAAAAAACATTAAGCTAAAAACGACTTAATAAGCTAAAATTTAATAAGCTAAAACTACACACTACTTCTACACTTTTTCATCTGTGAGTGTGAGTGGCTCCTTTTATAGGCAAGAGGGGAACCTTCTAGGCTCATTAAACGCTCCTTTTTGCTTCTAATCTTGGCCATCCATCTCTAACCAATCATTGGATCTTGATTTTAAGCCGTTGGATGAAAAGGATCACACGGATTGCCAGCATGGCAATCCCACTTTCTTGGAGGCCTTGTGCTTCTTTTCCACTGATTTTAGTGTAAATTTCCTCATAAGTTGTGTTTCTTTGATGATTGCGTGTCATTCCATGTGTTAGAACTGGCCAATCATTGGCTTTAATGACGTCTTTGCTTGCTAACATGAAGCTTTGTACTCGAATCTTTGATTCTATGTAGGACGAGTGCAAGGAAGTGGGTTTTACCCATTTAATTTAATGCAGGGTAAATTTGGGAACGAAGATAAATAGTAAAAACAAACTCGTGCCCTTTTTCTTTTTTATATCTTTGTTTGACCGTGTGTTTAAAATGGTTTGACTTGGGCTTGGTTTTGATATGAAAAGGATTTTGGGCCACGGTGGATTTAATATCAAAGGGTGGATTGGGCTCGTTAAATATTTAACGACCGTTAGTCCGTTAATATTAAAGGACTAACGGTGTTATTGGTTTTTGGACTTAAGGTGAAAATGGTTTAACATTCAAGGGCTTTTTAGGTAATTTCAAGGGTTTGTCTTCACATGAGTTGACCAAATTTGACCATGGTTGACTTTTGTTGACCCAAGCTTGATAAATACCTGGCTCTTTTGCACTCTTTCCGTCTCGTGTTCGTTTTTGTCCGGTTTTTGGCTTTTTTCTTGTAATATTTGAAATATTCGTACCTACATATTACAAAATACAAAATACACAATATACAAGCATAATATGTTCATTTTTCATCTTTTTAGGGTCATTTTTGGTATAAAATGGATATGTGATTTCTCACATATCAAGTATCGATACTATTTTTTTAGTAAGGTACTAAATTTAAAAGGAAGGGTACTATATTTCTCCATGAAGCATCTCAAGGCTAAAACGAAAAATAGCACCACTGCTAAATTATTTAGTAGAGGTACTCTATTTTTAAAGGAAAAGAAAAAGAAGGTGTTGGTGCAACATTGACTAAGATCTCCTTTAGATTTTGACGATGATAAATAAATGTTCGCAACACTTAAAATAACAAACGATAGCCAAAATCCAAAAAACCGGAACTGCGATCCCGGCGCGCCAATCACGCGTCAGCGCGTGAGGTAGCGTGCCAGTGGTTGTCCCATATTTACAGACTTTGCATTGTTGGTTTTCCTCTAACCCGACATATGTGGAAACTTCAATAAATGTATGTACATGATACTTGAGCATTTGGGAACACTCCAAATGAGATTTAGACTTAGAAAGGAGCAAAAACAAATCCTCTCATTTTTCAACAAAATGCCAACTCAATTCTTTTATCAAACGCCTCTAGGCAAGGCTGAAACTTCTTTCAAAACCTAGTATGAATATACTTTCAACATACCATCAAACGAAAGTCTTCATTTGACTTTAATCTGGATTTACGTTGTTCTTAATAACCTAACGGGTTTTACTCCCTTATTGGTCAAACTAAGTCAAAGGTCACTATGCATAAATACATCCTTTCCCGTTATGGGATATGCTTTACTTGAGATGCAAAGCACTTAGCTTGTTTGCATCAAGATTATTAGTGATCAAATTAATTGTTGATAATCATGGATTAAAGTCTAAATAACTAATTGAGTTTCTGGTAATTGAAGGTTAATCTTACTTTGATCCTTTCTACTTTTTCTATATAAATAGTTTACAAACCCCCACAAGTATTCCTCATATATCACGCTCACCTCACTTCTCACCTAAACATTCCCTAATCATTTGTTAAACCTTTCTACCTAACAAATAACTACTCACACCTTCCATATACTTTAAAACATTCCCTACGTAAACCATCCCATAATCATCATTGCCCATCTCTTTTCTCTCTTGATGGCAATGTGATTATTTACCTAATCAATCCTTTGATTATCACCCTTATCATCTTCATCACTTCTCTTCATAACCATAAAGCCTAAACCTTCCTAAGCTTATCCATTCACATGACAACTCACATTCCCTTACACCATGTACCTTCTTGTACTTTTTGTACTTCTTGTCCCTTACCATTCCAACATAGGCTCCTATCCATCACATCCCAACATTCTCTAACACACAATACCTATTCATTCTTCTTTTTCATCTCTCTATTCATATAACTTCCAATTGAATTTGAATTTCACATACACACTCACATACACGCTCAAAGATTTCTCCCTACACTTCTCCTCACACACTAATACTTTTGAGATTTAAATTCTTCACACACTTTACCCAAACTTCTCCTATACACTTCTACCCTGTTAGGCTGCCTTTTACCACATCACCATCACATGTATTACAACTCATATCCAACTCACTTCCAACTCACCCTTACCTATATCCTTAGAATTCAAATTTAAAATTTCAATTCAAATCCAAAGGCTCTTTTCCATCACATCAAGCCAACTCATACTCTCATCATCTTTATCACACATGTTTAATTGTTTGGATTTCAAATTCAGATTATCCCTCCAACATCCACACTTCCTCACAAAGTTTGGAATATTCCCTTGGAATATTCTTTTCTATCTTGACCATGCCAACTCACTTATTTAACCATGTTTGGTTTCTAACCAATCCTAGAGGAATACCTATTATATCATTTATCCAATAGTTCTTCTATATCTCTTTGATATTGGATAAACATCTCTAAATCTTCTTTTAAACTACTTCACAAATGTTTTTATCAAATGGATATTTGAGTTAGTTGACATTGAGTGTAAGAATAATAGAAAGGTCAAAGCGTGAAGTACAATTGGGAATTTAGCAAGAACGAGTATTTAAAACGCTAAAAACCCAAAAACCCGAGATGGGTTTTTGTCGTGCTGGACACGCGCTGACGCGTGGGGTAGCGCATCATTAGTTGATGAACAGTAACATCATTTTTGGTTCTTGTCCTATAAATACCCCTCTTGCCTCTTATATTCCTCACCTCTTGCCATTCTCTCTTTCTCTCTTTTTCTATTCTTCGACCCTCTAACTCTAACACCTTTTGTGTTCTTAATCTTCTCATCTATCATTTATTGTAGAACACATATTCGCAAGAGAGACACACAAGTACCTAATCCACACTTGTGTGTTAGTAGTCAAGGCTCTTCTTTCTTATACCTTTTCTATTGTAATTGAGTCTCTAGGTTAGGTTAGGACTTGATTTGAAACCCAACTATCATTCAATTTAGTTGTAAGGAAAGTCTTGTATCTTAGTGATCAAGCTTAGATCATTGTGGATCTAGTTGGGTTTTTGAAAGTTTCCAAGGGGAAGTTCTTAGTGGTCCTAGTCGATTATAATGATCCTAGAAGAAAAGTCGAATCACGGGTTCTTAGCAGTGGATTCCGAGGGTGGAATACCATATGGAGTAGCTCTTCTCAGTGAGCGCCGATCTTAGTGCATATCGGTGAAGCGAAGTTGTAATCCAGTTTATAGTCCACCATAAGGATTATACTAGAGTAATAGTATAGGTGTCGTGGATTCGCAACTAGACGTACAGATGGTATAAACCCCCATGTTGAACCAGTATATATCGTGGTCTCTCTCTCTCCCTCTCTATCTCTGTCTCTCTCTCTCTCTATCTATATACTTCTTGTTTAAATAGCTAAGTAGATCAACACACCACTTGGTTTCTTTCAGACTGGAAGTTTTAGAAACTTCAAAGAAGTCAAGAAGACCGTAGTCACCACCCCCTCCCCCTTACAGTTCTGCAAAATCATAAGAAGAACTACAGCGTAAGCAAGGCATTGGAGTTACGCCGTAGTCAACATGATGTGAAAGTATTATACTGACGTCACAACTATGACGTAGTTGGATCGTTATGAATACGCCATAGCTTGGGAAGAAAATGAAGCCGAGAGTAGCTATGGCGTAACCGAGATGATGGAGTTACGCCGTAGTTAGTTCCCTTTGATGCCAAGTTATACTAACTCTAGGGATCTAAAGTGCTTTATTCTTATTAAGTTTCAAGGACTAAGTGTATTTCGACAAGAACAAAGAGGGGCCTAACTCATACAAGTCACAAACTTGTAATTTACTATAGAAATAAAACGCAGGGAACTATTTTGGTATTCATTCTTTGATCCCTTTATGGGAGTTGACGAACAGTAGGAGGAAAAGGGACGCAACAAGTTTCGGTGTAGGGTGATAACGCTCAAATTGAGTAAGTTTTTAGTAGTGTTGTCGTGGTTTTTGTACGTGTTATTTGGTTAATTAACGAGCTTTTGCTACTAATATTACACAAAGTTAGATTTTTATGTTTGTAGCTAGCCAAGATTAAGAAAGTGAAGAAAAGACCAAGAAAAGAAAGAGAAATGAAGAAATATGCATGTACAAAGATTTCCCACCAAGAACGAGTCTCGTGGATGCGTTATCGAGAAGAAAAATCATGTGGAGATCAATTTCGAGAGCAAAGAAGAGTATTTTATTGATTTTTAAGTAATATGGGTCAACCCCGACCAAGGAAAAAGCACCTAGAAAGTCAATACAAGAAAATTCAAAAGTGCAAAAAGCTGAAATGTAATCTCGACGGAAGTCTACTTCTTCATGTCGTTTTGACCAAAAGCCAAACTGACAAAAATGCATCCAGCCGAACGACTCGAGCCCGCAGACAAAAGGTTGGATGAATTTATTTGAATTACATTCATCCAGACGAACGACCTAGCCATCCAGACGAAAGTTTAGATAAGTCTGACCTCCCCAAGTTTCATTAATAAGCCACTTTAAGTGCACTAACCTCCCAAAGTCCGATCATATGCTCATATTTACTCATATTCCAGCTAATTTATGACCCTTTGGCCCCAAGTTTCATGCTTGGTGGTTAAGGGTTTGTTTGCACTATGAATAAGACCTCATGGCCTTAGTTTTCAATATGAAAACCCACACCCCTTCACCACAAGGACGAATAATCACATTTTCCTCTCCCAAAAGACTTAAACATGCTGCCAATCTCAGAAGATCACTCAAGAACATCAAGGAAGGTGTTGGGTATAAATTTCTAGTTTGGTAGGAAGCGTACGATTGATTGGAGGCTTGTAGGATGCTCTAATCCTTCACCATCACCTATTGTAATCACACTTTAGGTATACTTTTGTTATTTTTATGATGTTGAATCCTACTATTCATGTTAAACTTTGTTTATTGATTAATCTTGATATGGAGTAGTTTTCTTTACTTGTTTGGAATGATGTAAACATTGATATAGAGTGTTTGGTATTTGCAATATAGAATTATGGTTTTGCTTATGAGTTTGTTTGATATGAAACGTGTCTAATTAATTTGTTGGTAAAGCATAACCGGATCTATAGGTCAAAAGAACTTCTTGTGAATATTTGTTGCAAATTTTAGCGCGCATATATGTTTGGTATTTCATAATTGACTACTATGAATTAACATCTTAAACAGACTTGTAACGGTTTAATCAAGAGTATAGGTCAAAAGGGCTCTTATGAACATATTGATAAAATCATATTTCTCATAAATGGCTTGTAATGACATGGTTTGTAATAATGATCATAGGTCGAAAGGGTTCATAATATAAACTATGATATATGCAATTTCATGATACTAATCGTTGACTTGGAATTGTGTGCTTTTGACTTTGTGTGCTATTGCTTAAGTTCTACCCGAATCTCTATACACTCCATTAATATGAATACTAGTTCTAAACAAGTGTTGTTTTTATCTATTAAATTCGCATCATATTCCTTTTCGTGTTATTTGTTGCTCATATGGTATTGTGGCTAGTGACATCCATTTTACCGCTTCCGTATTGCTATTTGTTACATAGATTCTTCACAACCGAAAATACCTAAATCCTAGTGAACGGCCTCGGCTTACCACACCAAACAAACTGCACACGATAAGATCATACTTGCCCAAATGTGTTCTTAGCTTAATCCCGATAATCCTTGTTATAAATTTAAAACTCGTAGCTAACACGCATCATAGGGCAAACCCTTAATTATTTCACTAGAGGATCGAAAGCATTATTATCATGATTTATACATGATACTTCAACCTTTTAAGTTTAATTTTATTTAATTATTTCTTAATGATTTATTTAATCTTGCCTTAATTTGTTGATGCCTGATATTAATTATGTTTGATTTTTGTTCTTGGCATTCAATTTGTTTAATGATTCTAGTTTGATATTTTATGATCACATTGACTTAGTTGCAGTTTTATTGGATTTTGTGTAGTGTGCTTATAGACACTCGCATATCTTACTAGCTATTAAAATAAGGTTGAGTGTGTACTAGGTAGTACGTAGGTATCCGAATTCTAGCGTGCACGATTGACTATAGGATGATCATTCCTTAGTAGTTGTATGACTTATGCCCATTAGGCGACCCTTAGTATGAGGACCTAGTCAGAAGTGCGAGCCACGTTAGTAGATAACAATTTATTGGTGTGAGGTGTTCTTTCTAGAGACCCTTACACCCTCTAGGTGTAAGCTTTTCCTATGACCTGTCTAGTTGTAGTATTAGGCATGAAACACATAAGAGTTAATGGGAAACACTAGAGTATATCTCACATATTAGTAGGAGACCTTAATGACTGTGAACTAAGAATAGGTCAATTCCCTTTGTGGGTTTATTCCACTCAGGAATCATAGGTTAGGCGAGGATGTGGTTTTGAGCCCAACGACTTTAGACATTGCACCCGAGATCATAATAATTGAACTTAGGATATTTAGCTAAGTAAATGTGTTCATCCTTTTAGTTGTTTACCACTATACCAGTTCTCTTTAGATCAATAAGGTTCATTAAACACAATCATTTCAATCTAAAACTCAATGCGTTCTTTTAATGCTTTCTTAGGTAGATTGTCATTTCAATTAGACAACTAGAGAGTACAAACCGTTCTTAGGGTTGACACCCATACTTACTAATCACCACACTACTACACGATAGGGTACACTGCTCTTTAGTGCGTATGAAGTAGTTAGGGTTTTATAAATGTAAAACTTGGCTTATTAGTTAAATAAAAATACGCATCACTGAGAATGCTAAAGCTGGAATGGAAGGTGTTTGTGAAAATGTCGGATCACAAATAAAGAGTGCTAATAGTTCCAATAAGACTGAAGGGTTGAGTAAAAAGAGTGGTGGTAATGATATGCAGTTTCAACTATTAATAACACTGTAATCCCTGTGAATGCAACTCCTAGTATATATGTTTTGAATGATAATATGAGCTATGAGAATAAAATGATAGATGATAGTGATAAGACTAAAAATGTGGAAAGTATAATTGGGAAAAAACATAGTACTAGTTCAAATTGTAAAGAGAATACATGTAATTTTGCAAAGATTATGAGTAATAATGGTGATCTGTTTAGTAACAGATTGGATTTTGTGCCACCTGACCTTGATGAAAAAGGAGTAAAAGTTGTTATTTTTGAAGAAGAATTAGTTAAGTAGGGTTGTAAGAAATGGGATAGGACAATAAGTAGTTATTTTGTAGGTACTCAAATGACTTTAAATGAAGTTAAGTACAATGTTAGAAGAACGTGAGGAATGCATGGACTTGAGAAAGTAAGTATGAATAGAAATGAGTTCTATTTCTTCAAGTTTAAGAAAGAGGAGGGGCTGGAGTTTGTTATGGAGAATAGTCCTTAGATCATAAACAATAAACCTATGATTCTGCAGAAGTAGGAGCCTGAGGTAAATATTGGAAAAAGAAATCCAACATATTTGCCAATATGGGTCAAACTAATTAACATACCTATGGAAGCTTGGGCTGGGTCAAAAGGGGGAATAAGTACCTTATAGTAGTTTATGGCAACCCATTTATTATGGATGTTCTGTCACACTACGATTGTAGTCATCATGGTAATGAAAGATTTGGATTTGCAATAGTTTTGGTGGAGGTTAATGATATGCAGGGTTGCCAAGATAGTATTAAAATTCATTATTATGACATGAATAGAGTAAAGCAAAAATCTACAATTCATATTAAGTATCTTTGGAAGCCAATTGCATGTAATCACTGTAAAGTTTTTGGTCATAGTTTACTTAATTATACCAAAAGGCCAAGAATAGATGCAGAAATGAAATTAAAAAAGAAGGAAACTAAAGCTGAAAGTGATATTGAAGGTTTTGTTGCTACAAAAAAACAGTGAAAAGTCACAATGGTGTGCCTAGAAATATAAGGAAATGGTGTGCAGAAAGAAAAGGAAAATGTAGAGAACCACAAAGAAGTGAAGACTAATTGTGAGGCTAAAACATGTAAGGTAACTAATCATGTTAATGAAGATAGAAGGAGTAAAGCATGGAACCTTAGAAATGATAATATGGATTCATTAAGGAAGAGTGCTAATAAGTTCTCAGTATTACAAAATAAATATAAGAATGTTTTCCTTAATTTAGTTCTCCTCAAAATATAATATAGTAGATATAGAAAAGTTTATAAGTGTGAATAAGAAGCCTAGTTGAAAGAATGGAGTGATGATATGATGACTTATTTTAATGAGAAGTGGAAAGAGAATGATAAAGAGAATGAACAATGACAAGACTGAAGGTGAAAGAAGAGGGTGTGTTTGGTATGATTATTAAGAATTGCTATTTTTTTTAACAAAGAATGATTGAAGAATAAATGTCTGAATGTTCTAGTTGAAGGATTTGATGATGGTATTTTACTACCTGTATTCTATATGGATTGCATATAACATCTTGGGATGTAAGATGGCTAGGTAAGAATCTAGCAAAAAGAAGTGAATAATTTTATACATAATGAAAGTTAAATGCATGTGCTATATTGGAGATCCATGTAAAGAATGAAAAGATAAGAAAATTTTGTGATAAAGTGTTTGGGAATTGGTTATGGGCTTCTAATGTTAAATGGTCTCCTAAAGGTTGCATAATCATTTTAAGATGGGACCAAAGTTTAATGAGAGTTATGGTTATCCATTGCACAATCCAATCAGTATTGTGTTTAGTAAAGGATGTGAATTCAAATATGAGACTGTATTGTACCTTCATATATGCTATGTATAATGGAAGAGATAGGAGAGATTTTTAAAAAGAATTAGAAACTCACAGTCATTTAACTAATAGTATGGCTTGGTATCTATTAGAATATTTTAATGTTACCTTGAAGATTGATGAACATAGTGATGGTATGTCATTTTCTTCTCTTGACATGATTGAATTTTAAGAATGTGTCTCAAAAGTTTAGGTTAAAGATATCAACAAAAGTGGTTTTCATTTTACTTTGACAAAAAGACTTATGAACCCTGATACTGCTACATTAAAGAAGTTAGATAGAATTATGTGGAATGGAAAGATAATCAATGATTTTCCGTATGCTCATGCATGAATCTTACCTTATTTGGTGTCTGGCCTTAGTCCTGCTATCATGGTGATACCAAAAGGTTTGGAAAAAAAAGAATAGATCATCAAGATTTTCCAATTATCTTACTGAGAATAAGGAGTTTAGCCCTAATGTTCAACAAGAATGAAGTAAGGCTATTAAAGGATATAAAATGTTTATACTTGTGAAGAAACTAAAGAATTTAAAGTAGCCAAAGAAAAGATCAAGTTGGAAGAATGGAAATATGTTTAAAAGAGTGCAAGTGCTCAAAGGGAAGCTGAAGAATGTACAAGCTATGGTTGATAAAGATGTTCAAAATGCTGATTTGAGGAAAAAAAGTTGTGGAATGGCTTAATGAATACAATGAAGCAGTTATTGATGAAGAGAAAATGCTTTATCAGTTAGCAAAAGTGAAATGGCTAAAGGAGGGTGATAAGAATTCAGCTTATTTTCACCAGATCATTAAAGGAAAAAAGCAAAGGAGTTATATTGACAGTGTCTATGATGAACAAGGGAATAGATACAATGGTGATGAAGTCCCCTTTTAGTTTGTTAAACATTTCAAACAATTCATTGGCATTAGCAAAGAAACTCAACATATAATAAATGGTAATGAGTTGTCCACTAAATTAGTAACTAATCATGAGGCTTAAGAAATGCGCAAAAAGATATCTGATGATGAAATTAAGGATCCTTTGAAAACTATTAATGACAATAAAGTTCCTGGACCTGATGGCTATACAACTAAATTCTTTAAAGTTGGTTGGGATATTATAGGAAGTGGTTTATGTAGGGCAGTTCTTCTAGACATGCAAGCTTTTTGGGTGAGATTAATGCCACTCTTATTTCTCTTGTTCCTAAGATCAAAAATTCAGTTAAGGTGTCTGATTATAGACCAATTGCATGATGCAATGTGGTTTATAAAATCATTAGTAAGATTCTTACAAATATATTGAAGAATGTGTTATGCAGAATAGTGTCTCAATGTCAAAGTGCATTTATTCCTGGTAGAAGCATCACAGATAATATCCTGCTAACTCAAGATTTGCTTAAAGGTTATGGGTGTAGACAGACTAAGAAAAAATGTGCTTTCAAGATTGATATAATGAAAGCTTATGAGACAGTAAGTTGGGATTTTTGGAGGAATTTTTAGAAGGTTATGAGTTCCCGATGTAGTTTCTAAAATGGGTGATGACTTGTGTCAAAACTGCTACTTTCTTTTTAAGTGTTAATGGTGAAAGTTATGGGTATTTTAAAGGCAGTAGAGGATTAAGACAAGTAGATCCAATCTTACCTTACTTGTTCACAATTGTTATAGAAGTCCTTAATTTGATTTTGGAAAGGAAAATTGCTCAAACAGGATAATTCAAGTACCACCATGGATGTGAAGATTTAAAAATTACAAACCTATGCTTTGATGATCTACTGATTATGTGCAATGGAGACACTGGTTTAATTCATATCATCAAACAAGCTTTGGAGGAATTCAGTAAAGTATCAAGTTTATATCCAAATATTGGGAAGAGCACTATGTTCAGTAGTAATATAAGTGATGAGTTAAAGACGGAAATCCTTGATATTGCCCTATTTACTATTAGAAGGCTTCCAGTAAGGTACTTAGGAGTACCATTAGTGACTAGGAGACTCAGCGTGGCAGATTGCAAAAGCTTGGTTGAAAAGGAAAGAACAAGATTAATGATTGGAAGATTAAATTCTTATCTTCTGCTGGTAGGATGCAGTTGATTACATTTATACTTACAGCCATGCAAACTTATTGGGTAACTGTCTTCTTTATTCCAAAAGTTGTTATTAAAGACATTGATAGGTTCTAAAAAGTTTTTTATGGAGTTAAGGTGAGAAAGTTAATAGTAAGGCTAGAAGCTTAAAAAAAGGGTGTGTAAGTGATGAGGTGTCATTTTATATACTTTTTCGGGGTCATTTTAAACACTTCGGGTCATTTAACCTTCTAAATCATGCAAATATGCCCAGATTATGTGCTTAATCATTTGTTTTTGTATTTTTAGCACTTGGATGACTTTTGGAGGAAATACACGTGACTTGGGCTTAATTGGAGAAGAAACGGACAAGATGATTGTAGTAATCTATACACGTATTAATAAAATATAAAGTATAGAAAATTACCAAACTACCCTTGATGACAAAAGTAGTAAGGAAAATTCTCACAATTATATATAATAATACGTATATTTACCGGTAAGTAATTACCGGGTCGTATTCCTCGAAGATTTATAAAATTGAGACCACGTTTGTTGTTTGGACAATGATTTGAATTGGTTTGAAGAAGATTTGTTTTCTAAAATCCTAAAAGTGAGCAAATTAAAGGACAATTAAACCTAACTTTAATAACGGGAAATTAAACTTTAACTAAAAACGCAAAACGGGAACCCTAAATGGTGATTAAAAACCCTAAATTTCCAAAATTAAACCTAAAATGAATTTTTCTCTTTTAATAGACTCTAATTGACTAAAAAGTAAGTTTAAAGAAAACTAGAACAAAAACGGAGTTGAAATGAGCTTAAAAGCACGAAAAACGTGAATGGGAACGAATCCCGTTCTTTAAAAAATGAAATTTTGCAAATTAAACCCTACGAAAGCAAAACTATTTTTCCTAGGAACTATATGAATAAAGAAAATTTTCTAAAAAAGAATTATATTTTTTTGATTATTTTTCTATTTTTTATGATTTTTTAAAGTTTTTAATAAAAATAAATGTTTAAAAATACTAAACTAAATATAAAAATTCTGAAAAAATTATAGAAAGTAGCTTGAACTAAGAGGGACCTAGGAAAAATAAGCTCGTGGACACAGCTTAACGAATAAGCTGCGAAATAAGCTTAAACAGCTTATTAACTAAAAGAGCTCAGAATGTATATAAAAGATTAATGATGTAAAGAACTAACGGATGAGCTAATGTAGCAAACTGGTTACTATGTGTGTAGTGTGAGACGTGTGTGTGTGAAGGTTGAGGACACAGGTTCGAATCCTGCCTCAACCTTTTTGATTTTTTTTTTTAAACTTATAAAAGCAAAGATGTTAATAAGCTAGAAACTAACAACTTTTGTGAAAACTATTTTTTTGAATCTAAGAAAATAAGCTGAAAAGAGGCTTTTTAAAACAGAAATGCTTAACTACTTTTATTTACTTTTTGAACTTTTTATAAAACTCTACAAGCTACAAAATAAGCTAGCTACAAAGACAAATAAGCTACTAGAAACTTAAGCCTAACCTATTAAGCTAAAATGGACAGAAATAAGATCAAAAAGACAAGCCATAAGCTGAAATAAGCCAAAAAGCATTTAAGCAATTCTGAAAACCAAACAGGCAAACAATCAACTTTGGGCTTATTTTAAAGCAACCAAATAGATCCTTATGGCTTATTGGCCTATACCACAGGAAAGCTTAAACTATAAGCTACATAAAACAACTTTTAAAAAGGAATTTGAAACTCAAATAGGCTATTAAATGGCTTATTGAAAAAGCTATTGCAGACAGAGAACTATATTTTTGGATTTTTAAAGTTTTATAAAAAAAACAAAGTACTATATTGCAGGCTAAAAACAGATAATCAAATAAACTTTTTAATCAAAATTAAGACCTAAACTATCTAGATTGGCCTATAAACTAGTTGTGCACTTAATTTCAAAAGCTAAAACCTACTTTAACCCTCTGAAAATTAAGCTTGAATTTCACTAAAATCTGTTTTCACTAACTGATGCAGTTGACAACCAAAGTGACCAAATCTTTAAAAACCAAATGTGTAGGCCTAAGTATTAGCATTCTACACTTTTAAGACACCAAACTAAGAGCAAAAAGAACAATTTCAATTACTATAACAGATTTAAGCTAAAAATGCATAAGAAATAGAACTAAACTAACAGATTGCTAATAGACACTAAGTAACTTGATGAAAATCTGAATTTGATCAATTAAATCTTTAAAACAAGATCAAAAACCAACATATAAAGGTTTAAAAGAACAAAAGTAGCAAGAACCCCCACCAGTATTAACTTGAGGTTAATACTGGCCTTGATCCAAACACCCCCTTAGAACTTTTATCTTCATATTTAGCTTAGGATTTTGAGAGATAAGACTTATTTTTCAAATACCAGATATCAACAAGCTTATAACAGACCTAATAAACAATATTCAATAAGCAAATAAGCCAGAACTATAAGCAAATAGTTATGCTACTATTTTTGGATTTTTAATGATTTAAGAGACAAAATATGAAAAACTATGATCTAAACTACTCAACTTGAAAACAGATGATCAAACATATTTAATAAGCACACTAAGACAGATTTAAGCACTAATAAGCAAGTAATAAGCTGAAAATAAGCAAATGCAATTATTGAGCTAAGAGACTTGAAAATTAAAGAAGACTTACAATTGCCTTAGCTAAACAAAGGCTTAATATGCTCAAAGAGCTTCTTCAAGCTCTAGCTTATCACTAGGGTAAGCTAGTAAAGGTCCCATGAGCTCATCCATTGCTAGCTCATCATCCAAAAGGCTTAATCCCATTTAGCAAAGGTATTAATCTGATTTTAAGAGTTTAAGTATATTAAATGACTAATTTGAGCTCAATCTGAGCTTATAGACTCAGAGAGCTCATAAGGAGCTTATGAGAGTAGCTTGTGAAACAGTTGAACAAAAGCATTTGAGATATATATAAGCTTATAGGTAAAAACAGTTTGTGAACAAGCAAACTATGATTTTATTGATTTAAAACTGAATACAAAACTTTGAATAAGAGATTACAATAAGCTGAGAGACTAAAATTAAAATTACATAAGCTAAAATTATCTAAGCTACCAAAAGCTAAAAACTGAAAAAGAAGATGATGTGTGAGAGGAGTGGGCTTGTATTTATAGCAGGAATGAGAAGCTTCTAGGAGTCTAGAAGTGCTCCTCTAACTCTTGATCTTGGCCCTTGATTCTTGCTCATCATTGGATCCTTATTGATGTCCGTTGGATTAAATGAGTGAGCACACGGATTGCCAACGCGGCATTCCGTGTGTCAGGCTCATTATACTTCTTTTGCACTAACTTTAGTGCAAATTACCAATCATTAGTGTGCTTTCTTTCATGTCCCGCGTGTCCTCCTTTTGGGTTTCCATCAATGAGAGCCTCTAAATGACTCGTAATTATGCCAGCTTGGATGTTGGTGCTTGAATTACTAAGCCACGTCCTCAATTTTCAATTACCCTTTGATTTTGATGAGGTAATAAGGTGGAAATGATGATGAATAGTAAAAAACGACTCGCGCCCTTTTTTTTATCTATTTACTATTCGTTTTAAAATGTTTGACCGGGGCTTGGGGTTTGACTTTGGGCCCGGGTAAAAAAAATGGGATTGGGCCGGGAGTTTTGGGCTTGGTTATAAGGGTGTGTTATAAAGATAATGACCGTTATCTCTTATATTATAAAGAGATAACGATGTTACAGTTTAGGGACTTTTGGTGAAATTAGTGTTTAACATTTAGGACTGATTTGGTATTTTTGAGAATTTTGTCCTTTGTGAGTTGACCAAATGTTGACCATGGGTTGACTTTGTTAACCTTTGAGTAGAAATCTTCTGGCTCTTTTGCGCTTTATCCGTTCCCGTGTCTGTGTTTGTCCGGCTTTGACCTTTTTCTTGAGATTTTTGCAATATCCATCCTACACAATCACAAAGACAAAACAAGCAATATACAAGCATTTTATGCACAATTTTATCTTTTAAGGGCTATTTTTGGTATACAAATGATATGTGTATTCTCACATATCAAAATTCCTCAAACTAAACGATTGCGTATCCTCACGCAATATTATATGCTTTAAAACTATATACCTCAAAACTTCCCCAAACTAAATCTTTGAAAAGTAGCAAAGATTTTTGTGGAGAAGGTTAAAAAATCACAAGTTATAAAACACCCCATTTTTCTGTTTTTTAAAAAACCTTTTCATTTTTTTTAATTATTTTTTTTATAAGGAAACTTAGAATATTTCGACTTTCATTATTTTTATAAATGTTAGGGATCATAGAACAAGATGCATTTCGATCCGAGAAAGCCCCAAAAAGGAAAAATTCATCGTCCCCGACTTTTCACTTGCTCCAAACCAAGCTTAAAACGAAATCACAGCTAAATATCAGTAAAGATGCTAACACTACTCATATTTGCAACGTGTGAACTTTTTACTCCCGACATTTATTATATCTTAAGTGATTGTGCTATTTTGAATTTCAACCATGCATCAACGTTTTGCAAAATACTATGCTTCACGTTCCACCCGAGAATAATGAGTTTGAAGGCGAGATCATCCCATGTAGCGACTTTCGTCTCATCACATCCCAACCTTGCGGCTAAGTGACCAGGCTTTTGACACCCCACAGAGACTAGTATCGGGACTCACGGACCTAAGGTTTCAAAATCTCTCAGGTTTCCCGTATATGCATAGCTTTAAATTAGAATAGTCAAAGTTCAAAAGCATATTTGAATTTAACAAAAAGAAGTCTCTTTATTAATTTAAACTTAATATTAAACATTTCTGGAATTGTAACCCTCGACCTTTTAGAAGGCTGCAACATCGGTTGTGAGCCGGCAAGATGCAGCAAACTTTTATCAGTCTCGGATTTTTATTCTTACTATGGGCTTTCTTTAGAAGACCACCACATCGGTTGTGAGCCGGCAAGAGGTAGTAAACTTTTATCAGCCCACAGCTTTTATTATTATTATTATTATATTTTTATTATTCTATATATATATATATATATATATATATATATATATATATATATACATATATATATATTAAAGAGAAGACTTCTTTTTGAAAAATTCAAGTATAAGTTTGAACTAAGACTAAAATTTTTTCTATATATTACATAAAAATTGTTGATTTAAGTTTAATCTCCAAAAACAACACGTATATTAATCCGGTTAAGAGCTTATGGGAGAAAAAGTCACAAATTACAATACATGACTCTTAAGATTTCCAACTAATCCTTGTTAGCATCCCACTCATAACTAACTCTATCACTTTTCGTCTTACGCGAATTTCCGCGAACGCTTAGCCTAAAAGTTAAGGAACAAGCTAGAGCTCAACACGCTCGATCGGGTCAAAATTTACTCTTATTCTACCCAGCAGGAAAGTCAAAATTGTGACAAAAACACTTATTTTATTTTTGAAAATTTTAAAATTTTTCATATTTTTGAAAATTTTGTGGGAAAACAGGGTACGTGAGAACAACAGGTAAAAGTAGGTAAGATCATATCGAAGATATACTACCCCATACTAAAATATAAAACCTTGTCCTCAATGTTACGCTAAGCCTAAGACTTAAAAAACCCCATACTAATACTCAAAAAGGTCGAATGCAAACTCAAGCCTGTCAGAAAGTATCACAAAAAATCTTTAGCCGTTTATTAAGTGTGCTAAAAGATAAATTGTAACACCCCCAAAAATACAACAATGCAGCGGAATACCACATGGGGTGCTACTTCATAATACACAGCGCTAGATACAAGAGAACGACCTCTAAATGTGTCGTTTGTAAAACAATCTCGTAATTTAATCAAAATCTTGATTTTAATATACATTCGGTCCCATAAATGCATCACAAGAAAAGCTTGAATGTAAAGACTCCACTGCACTTCAAGAAATCCGAGCATCTAATTTACCTGAGAAAAACATGCTTAAAAAAGGTCAACCTAAAGTTGGTGAGTTCACAGGTTTCCTGTAAATAACAACGTTAGTTCCAATAAATGTATCTGCCACACTGTATCAGCTACAGTGTCATATAAAAACGTTTAGTGACTACGTGTCTCCCTACAGTATCATAAAAAAAACTTTTGACCACACTTTAAATCTTAAACTCCTTCCAAAATGTTATGGTATAAATTTTTTAGAAATCTCAATTAGCAGAAAAATATGCAAGACCATTTCTATCCCCACCATAGTCCCAAATTACGGTCAAAGTTGGAATCACAAATATCCAAAAAATGTATACCACTGTATTCACGGTGTATAAAACCATGATTAAACCATTACTCTAAAGTTCATGAAACTAAGTCGCTAACATAAAGAAAAAATATATAATATAAAAAAGGGGGGGGGGGGGGGGGTGATATATAAGTTTTTTTTCAATGCCAGTGATACGAACGATGTCCCCTCATTGACAACCCTCAGCACTGAATTACTTGACGTGTGCTACATACCGGATGTCCACACCTGACAAACCTCAGCAGTGAATTACGTGACGTGTGCCTACACGATGTCCCCCACCTGGACATCCAACCTCGCATTAAGTTACTTTACTGTGCCTACACCGATGTACCCCACCATGGACAACCCTCACATTAAGTTACTTGTAACATACACCGGAGCTAATCATAAGTCATAAAATATAGCAATGCGTTTACGTTTAAAACTAAACCAGAGTATTGTTAGCTCCTCGCGAAATATATAAATGAATGAAAACCAACAGGAAACAACCATGTAAATGCGTTTTTGTAAACATGTAATGCAGACGAGTTGAAAATGAGCACGTACGAGTTAAATCAAACACGTAATGAATTTGCAACGAGCATGTTCTCACCCAAAATATATGTAAAACATGTAAAACTGGGGAGCTATGAACTCACCTGATGTTTTGAAAGAACGATTGATAGTAGGCAACTAATACACTTTGATGATGAAGAATGATGACCATAGGCGATCTAATATGCACAATACGAACGGAAAGAACGAAGCTAGCCTGACCTGAAGATGCACTTACTTAACGGCGGCTAGTCCCACTAGCCTAGGATAATGTGGTTTGGGTTTCCCGATATTGTTTATGTCCAAACCACGACACGAATTGAAAAAAGATTAGATTTAATCTTTGAAATGGTTTTGGTGGTTGATAAATAAATAAATTTAGAATATTTCCAAGTTTGTAATATAAATATACTTTATATATTACATATGAAAAATTAACCCTTATAAATTCTTACCGTGAAATAAATCATAAAAAACGATCAACTCTGAAGATTTTTAGTAAGTATATATTAATTTGCAATATATATATAAAATGTGTGAATAAATAATTAAACCCAATTATTTTCGACACATTCATTGGTAACAGATTTGGAATAAAAGCAGACAAATGTCTTAATGTTATAAATTAAACAACCGATGTTTGTAACCGTTCATAACGATTATAAAATATAATCCAATATTTTATAAATCATGTTTCGTTTCATTGACAGATCGTGTCTAAAAATAATTATCTCATTGTAAAAGTATAGTTTTCGCCCGTTGTCAAGTTATGATGTAGTTATATTTTAATATACTTTAAAATATAACTTTAATGTCTTTATCGGTTTCTAAAATATTATAAGTTTTAGTAAACCATTACTAAATATAGAAATTTATATTAAATTTCTGCATAGACTTTTCCAGTTCGTTTATATAACGTTTTCCGTTTTCTTAAAACTCTACGTTTTCCCTTTAATCAATATATATTGAAATCATTCGTTTTTCAATATTTCAAATGCACGCGCTTTCTAGTTATAATATATATGTTGCAAGTATTCACGTTTCCATTTTTCCAACTCCCGCGTTTATCAGATATGACATATATATTCACGTTGTTATATCGAAACTCACAAACTAATAAATATTGTATTTATATAACCCTTAACCGCCCCTTTGGTTCCGATTTATAAATTATAAATCTCGTTAAAATTTTATATTCATAAAATTTTAATATATATTTATTGTTAATTCATCTTAACTCACTTAATAAATATTATATTTATTTAACCATTTTAAAAACCACCAAAATAATAGTTATCCAGTTTTAATATTTATTAAAACTTAAGTTATTTTTATTTGTCGTTTTGATAATATAAACCAAACAAACCCTCGTTGTTTCCTCGTTGATCCAAACGCGCCCTACTCGTGCCAAACTCAAAACAAACACCCCTACTTGCTATAAACCCAACGCACCCTAGTCGACTGACCCGCGAAACAAACGCGCCCTAGATATGCTTAATCCGAACCAAACACCCCCGTTTGGCTGCCACTATACCAAACGGGCCCTAATTTGTTACAAACCAATCGGCCCTAATCCATAAACAAAACCAAACGCCCCTAATCCATAAACAAAACCAAACGCCCCTAATCCCTAAACGAACCCAAACGCAGCCAGTGGCTGTTTCGCAGCCAACACCCAACAGCCCCCGGCTGTTAAACCCAAACCAACGCACCCTTCGTGGTGCTTATTTCAAACCCGCACGCAAACCAAACCCATGTCCGACCCGGTTATACCCGGCTGTCCCACAGCCTAACCCACCCGTCCCGCGAAACAATAAACCAAACGTCCCTTGTGGTACAAAACCCAACCCGATCGCACCCTATAGCGACGGCAGCTACAAACCCACAACCCGACACACACCCCCTCCCCACGGCTGTTTATAACAGCCAAACAAACACCCTCCTTCGGGTCGCGTGACAGCCAAACCAAACGGACCCTTGTGGTCTATATCGAAATCAAACCCACCCTTGTATGGTGGCTGACCTGAATCCCAACCCACCCCCCGGTGGCTGTTAGCAAACAAACGCACCCTTGTGGTGAAAAATGCAAAACCAACACGCACCTTTTTTTGTTAAACAAACCCAACGCACCCTCGAGGTGTGGTAAACCCAAAACGCACTCCTTTTGGGTGTTGTTTATAACAAACCATCACACCTTAATGGTGTCTCTCTACAACCAAAACGCACCCTTGCTGGTGGTTATAAAACCACGCGCACCTTTGGGAGGTGGCGGCTGTGGTGGTGGTTTCGGTGGAGATGGGGGCAGGGTGACGGGGTGTTGATGATGATAAGATGATGATAAGATGATGATGGTGATGTTATGGTGATGATGGAGTGGCGGTGGTGTGGCAGCGGCGGTCGAGTGGTGGCGGTGACGGCGCGTGACCGAGAGTGAATTGGTGGATATGATAGATCCGGTGACGAGGAGCCTTTTTGGGTGTTGGCCGGAAAAGACCGCCGGAAAAGTTTTCCGGCGGCGGTGGCATGGTGGTGGCCGGAATCCGGCGGCGGCGCCGGTGGTGGGGCAGTGGCCGGATAATGGGAGGAGGGAGAGAGGATGAAGAGAGTGTGTGTGTAATGTTATAGATGGAAATGAATAAAATGTAATAAAAATTTATTTATATATAAAATTTTAAAATGAAGTGGCAAGTTGAAATAGTTGAGGGACCAGATGTGTAACTTATTTGGTATAGTTTTTATAAGAATGGTTCGGGACTCATTTGAGCGACCTAACGAATGATTCAACTCTCGAAACTTGCGCCATTGTTTCCCGAATCATTTTTCTGATAAAAATGAGTATTTACTTGATAATGTTTCATAAATATTTTATAATATTTAATAAAATATCTGTTGTTCATTTTGTGAACCGGTTTCGTTTCGTCCGAAATAAAAATGGATTTTAACCCGAATATTCGCGTTATCCACAACGCTTTTAAAAAAAATGACGATTAATTTATTTAATATTTTTATTAAATAAATACTGATAATTAAAAACAAAATTTAATTATTTTTGTGTGTCCGCGTTGTATATTGTTCGAAAAATGTTTGCGGTGCTGTTTTAGCCCTTTTCGGCTCGTTTCCAGGTCTCGGGCAAAACTGAAAAGTTGTCAGGAATGTCGTTTTACATCGAATTGCTTTAGGGTCCGAGACGTGAAAACGTGATTTAGATGGTGATTCTTGTAAGTCAAGCCAGACCTAAAAGTCAAAGAGGTATAATCGTTATCTTAAAAATTCGAAAATTCTCGGATGTCACATAAATGTTAATCGATGATAATCTTTAGGATATTGGATTTTCCCAAACTAATGGCAAGCAAAAGCTAGGAAGCTCGAGTGGACCGGGACAAAACACCGAACACGAGAGTCTTCAAAAAATTTTGGATCAATCCTGCAAACAATCACAAGTACAAACAACAAGAATTGGACGAGTACAAGCCTCCTCACGACACAATAGAAATAAGAAATAAAATAGAAGGATAAGCATGGGGTGCCTCCCACGAAGCGCTTTGTTTTTTGTAACCGAGTCACATAGCTTGACTCGATCCCCGAATTCATTCGTCCTTGGAGAAAGTGTGGAGATCTTGAACTACCTTGGGTGGTAAGTCTCTTCCGAAGTAATGCTTCACACGATGACCATTCACCTTAAAGTTTGGCCCATCGGGTTGAGATAAGTCAATGGTTCCGTATGGAAAAACTTGCGAGATGGTGAAAGGTTCCAGACCAACACGGAGTTTATAGCTTTCCGAGAAATTTTTAAGGCGAGTTCAGATTAAAAACTCGAACACCAACATTGAAAAAGCAGTTCTTTGATCTTTGAGTCGTTAAAGCTTCTTTCGTCCTCTCTTTATACATAAAGGAATTCTCGTAAGCTTGATCACGCAATAAAGTTCCCTTAAGATCATTAAGTTGAAGCTTCCGGTGAATCACTCCGCAAGGTTTTAAAGATCAAAGTTAGCAGTTTTCAAAGCCCAATATGCCTTATCTCTATCTCGATAGGTAAAAGGCAAGACTTTCCGTACACTAACTTTGTAATGCTAGAACAATCGGTGGCTTAAAACATACGAAATGCCCACAAAGCATCATCTACATTTGTCAGACCGTGAGGCATGGTTTTTCTCCAACCGTCCTTTCTAATATACGTTTAAAACCTCGAATTGAACACCTCACACTTGACCGCAAACGTTTGAAAGGGTGAAAAACGTAGCTATTAACTATGTGTGACCCCCATACTTAGACATTACTATTATGAAAAACTGATCATTACAAAAATGGGTCCCACGACCCGCTTATAATAAGCTCTAGGTGTACAAATCGGGCAAAAGGAGATTTCAAAAACTTAACTACAACTCTAGCATCATTTGTAGGGAGCGCCTTTGCTTTAACCCATGTCGAAAGATAATCAACGGCTATGAGGATATATTTATTCCCACGTGAAGAAGGAAATGGTCCCATGAAATCAATACCCCATACATCGAAGATTTCACAAACTTGGATAACGTTTTGAGGCATCTCATCTCGTTGCGAAATTTTACCTTGTCTTGACACTATCAACAAGATTTGGATTCAATGTAATGGGCATCTCGATATATGGTAGGCCAAAAGAAACCGGCATCAAATACTATTCGAGCGGTGAGATGACACTAAATGTATGTCCCCCGGTGGGTCCTAAGTGACAAGCTTTTGAGGATTAAAAGAGCTTCTTTGCCCATGCACACATCGTCGAATGATTTGATCTGCACATATACAAAAAAGATAGGGATCGTCCCAGAAATAATGTTTAACATCTTTGAAAACCTTCCTCCTTTGTTTGATTTTGTCCATTCCTTTATGATAAAATTCCCCGCATGGTATATTGCATATCCGTCAAAAACCATGGGGTACTATCACTAGAAATCACTCCAAGAGATTTCCTAAGCAAAATGATCATTTATATCTTTGTTTTTCTAACACATCCTTTATGAGGATTTCTCAATCTAGATAAATGATCTGCGCAAGGGATTCTCACTTCCTTTTTATCACTTATGGTGATATCAAAATCTTTAGGAGAAATAACCCACCGGAGCAAACCTCGGCTTGGCGTCTAGTTGTTTCATAAGTTATTAACAGCTGAGTGATTCCGTATACACAAATGCGTTTAGATAAGACAAGATATGGTCGAAACTTTTCGAAAAAGCATGCACAACGGCAAGCATTTCCTTTTCCGTGTTAGGAGTAATAATTTGGTACTTCTGTCATTGTCTTTGCTAGCATAATGTATATGGCTAAAGTGCTTCATCTTTCGTTGTCCTAAAAACCGCACCGATTCGCGAAATCACTTGCAATACACATGATTCAAAAGTATGATTCCAAGTCCGGGGACTACTAAGATTGGAGCTTCGGTAAGCTTCTTTTTTAAGAGTCTGAAAAGCATCATACATCCATTAGAAAACACAAACCGGTGTTCCTTCTCAAGAAGGTGAGTCATTGGTCTAGCAATCTTAGAAAAATATTGGATAAGTCGTCGGTAAAAACCTGCATGACCTAAGAAACTCCTAACACCTTTTACGGTAGTTGGGTGAGGTAGCTTAGTGATAACATTGACTTTAGCATGATCAACCTCAATTCCCGATTTCGAAATTTTATGCCCTAACACAATTCCTTCTCTATACATAAAGTGGCACTTCTCCTAATTAAGAACTAAATTTGTGTCTTCATACTGTTTTAGCATCTTTTCTAAATTGGAGAGGCATGAATCAAAACTATCCCCAAAAACTGAGAAATCATCCATAAATACTTCCGTAGTCTTTTCGATCATATCATGCGACGGTACGCGAAAGTTCCATACGGGCATGTGAAAGTAGTTTTCTCCTGGTCTTGGGGATCTATTGGTATTTGAAAATACCCTAAAAATCCATCTAGAAAACAATAAAATTCATTTTCGGCTAATCTTTCTAACATCTGATCCATAAACGGCAATGGAAAATGATCTTTTCGAGTCGCTTCATTTAACTTCCTATAGTCTATGCAAACTCTCCACCCGGTAACTAAACGTGTCAGAATTAATTCATTCTCTTCATTAGCAACAACGGTTATTCCACCTTTCTTTGGAACACAATGCACTAGACTAACCCATGGGCTGTCAGAGATCGGGTAAATCATTCCGGCATCAAGAAGTTTTAAGACCTCCTTTTTGATTACCTCGTGAATTTTTGGGTTAACCCGTCTTTGACTTTGAACCGTGGGTTTGTAATCATCCTCCATCAAGATTTTGTGTGTACAAAAACGAGGGTCGATACCCTTGATGTCGGTGATTTTCCAAGCAATGGCCCTTTTATGAGATTTGAGCACCTTTAAGAGAGCATCTTTTTCATCATTTTTTAAACCTTTTGCAATAATCACTGGTAACTTGTCGTTTTCTTCCAAGAAAGCATATTCTAAGTGAGACGGTAAATCTTTTAACTCTAATTCCGGAGGCTCTTCAATTGAAGATTTTGCCTCGGTCACTTCACTTTGTTTAAGGTCCATCGGAGGAAGTTGAAACGGGTCATTATTTAACAATTTTTCGATCAAACAAATATCTTCCTCCGGATCGCAATCGGCATGATCAATTTCCGGTGAAATCGAATCATCCTTAAGATAAGCTTCGATTTCTTCCAAAATGAATTCGGAAGTAAACGGCTCAGACGTCGGGGTGGGATTGCCACCCGAAGAATTAGGAAATCCTAGCCTAGCAATTATTATCTATTATTATATGGTTATAGATTATTGGGGGAGTTGGGTGGAGTTAGGTGGCACGTATATGATATTTTGGTATAATTCCGGAGCATACTCCTCACAAACTGCATCAATGATGGTCAATTCGGGGTTATCTCGAGTTTTCATTTGTAGAGGAGTATCGTCTTGGTTTGATCCTAATTTAAAAGTGACGAGCTTCAGCTATCAACCCGAAAGGTTTAATTCCTCTCACATAACCTCTATTTAAAGCACGACCGGTCCTCAAAAAGGATCTCCCAAGTATGAGAGGTACTCGAGGATCGGCTTCAAAATCGACAACAACAAAGTCAGTAGGAAAATGAAATTTCCCAACTTTGACAAAAACATCTTCGGCGAGTCCTTTAGGATAAGTAATTTGACAATTCCGCTAACCTAAAGTCATCTGAAGTTGGTGAAGTTCAGGTAGAGAAAGATTTTCCAAATATAAAGAGGCATAAGATTTATGCACAACTAAGATCTGCAAAGGCATGGCATACCTCTATTCTTGGGAAATTACATGGAATAAGAAACTTGCCGGATCTCCAAGCTTTTCAGGAATCTTTTTGAGAAGCATTGCCGAGCAATTCTCGGTCAATGGAATCTTAGCTAACTCAAGCAACTTTTCCTTATTCATGAGCAAACTCTTAATCGTAGGAGCAAATCTTGGCATCAAAAGATAGCCACAAAAAACCACGAAACTAAATGTCGAAGCGCAAATCTTGAAAGATTTGGAAGATCTTCTCCATTTGATTCGAAGCTTTGTCACGGGACTTTTGATTATCACGTCGTGAAGGGTATGGGATATTTGGCTTAGGTAAACTCTTCGGAATATCGATTCCCGAAATGGGAATGTTTTAGTATGATCGTCAGAACATACGGGTACCAGAATAAATTGGGATAACCGTAGTGGGATTAGAGGCGGTAACTTCCTTGGAAATTGTTTGCTCTTTATATCCTTTTTTTCCTCCGGTTTCCTCGTATCCACTACCTTTTTTAGGAGAAGAGATTAGTAGGAATCAAGGGGTCCCCTCATAAGCAACACAACTTCGAGTATGATTGCTTTTACTCACCCTTCTGGTTTGAATGGTGTTACCGAAAGAGTACCTGAAGTAAGGCTTGGTTTGGAACAATCCGCAATCATGTTTTTGCAAATTATTTTGAAATAGTGGTTGTTGATTTCATCATGCGCCATGGTGGATTTTATCGTATTCTGAATTTCATTCTTAAGGTCTCCTTTCAACGAGTTGATTTGACTTTGCATGTTTCTTAACATCTGATCATTATTCCTCTTGTAACTTGAAAAATCATTTGAAATCTCTTGTTGAACTTGATTATTAGGCACTTGAAAAGGTTGGTTTTGAAATCCTTAGTTTTGAAAAAATTGGAGCATGATTATTTTGATTTTAAAACCTTGGATTTCCATAAAAATTATTCCCCCGATTAAAATTATTCCCTTGAACATGATTCTGATTAAACCTATTTTGACCATTGTTTTGCACCGGAGCAAAACCTGGTGGTGCCATTTGATTACTAACACGGTTTGGAGGGTTAACTTGATTGTAAGTACCCGTAGTCGCACAAACACTAGCCTGATTGTTGTCGGTAGCCGGACAATTATACCAAGAATGAGCACCACCACAAGTAACACAAGATTCCTCAACCGCTTTAACCGGAAGCGGGAGTGACAACTTTTTTTAGAAACAATCTGCGACTAAGGTCAAAAAGTTGATCTGCAAGCATATCAATCTCTCAATCCGTTTTTACTAGAAGTATCAATAATCCTAGAAGCATTTGGTTTTTGTCGTGAATAACGTACTTTTGGATTGTTCTCATTATTATTTAAATAGCCACTCTAGACGTATTACCTCAAAAGAATCCACCGCATCACATTTAAAAGAGTCTTTCATTGTCGTTTAAACCATTGTAAAAGGTATCCAACTTGAGTTAACTTTCGTAAATTCCGTGATGGGGGCATGCTCTAAGCACTCCTTAAATCAATCCCAATGCATCACTAAAAAGTTTCCGCGAATTTTTGTGTAAAACGAGAAATTTCAATTCTTTAAGTGAGTTGGTTTTGAAGGAGGGAAAAATTGGTTGACGAACATGGTAATTGAGATCCTCCCAAGTCACGATTGAATGGTGGTTTCTTTATCGAACCTAAAGTTATTAGCGGATCCCTCAGGGCGAATATGGAAACATCATAAGCTTATTCACATCGCTAGGCACATTCCTAAAAAATCGTAAAGGTCCCCCCCCCCCCGAGGTAATCCCATTAGAAATTTAATATAGCAAAGAGGATTATCGTTTCACGACCGTAAAAACGGGTTAGCTTGAACCAACTGAAGCAGAATTCGTCAAATCTCAAAATGACCGCATTGATTTTTGGTAAAACAATAGCTCTCCGTACCCTTTCGTGGTGGCACGGAGTAGCTCCACCATGGTAAATGGTTACTGCATAGGTGCAACAATAGTTCAATCTCGTTCGACTATGTTAAAACTCCTCTCCGACGTCTTGGAATTGTGACGTTTGAATTAGGATAATGAGAACGTCTAGTGCGCATTTGCTCTATTGAAAAGATAATTAAAAAATAAGGAAAATATTTTTTGGATTTTCAACAGAATACTTCCACAATTCAAATTTTATACGACAACTTGAGAAATGACAACTTGAAACCAAATACTCAAACTTACTTCACGTACTCTTAAAAATATAGACTTTTTAAGGTGAGCCGTATCTCGTAAAGTGACACAAAGTGGTAAGATTTTAAATCTTAAATTCGAGTTGGGAACTTATTATGATAATACCTTAATTGAAAGTATTATTTGTTGGTGTTCTTTTACCAACTTTGTTTTTTTTTTTAAATTGAAAGAGAAAAATATTTTTGTATTTTTGTGTTTAATCTTCTATTTATACTAAAAAGAAAGAATTTTTTTTTACTTTTTGTTTTATATAAATAATATATATTATATATATTATTTATATATATATAAATATATATATTAAATAAATATATTTTTATATTTTGATTTTCATAAAATGTAACTTCCGAAAAACGAAAGTTCCTTCCTAAAACACGATCAACAAAACTGCAAAACGAAAGAATATTAATCACAATCCCCGGCAACGGCTCCAAAAATTTTGATACGCAGTAAAAAATATATATTAATAGATACTAATGTGAAAATTCCAATTCCAACCCTGAGGAGATATTGTAAAAAAGGAAATTCTTCAAAATAGTAGTATAATATTAATATAAACGTACTTAACCGGGAAGTATGATTTCCGGGTCGTTTCCCCAATGATTTGTAACATGAAACCCTCGCTAGTTGTTCGACAAAGAATTTGAATGTTTAACAAAGATTGTTTTATTATCTATATCTAACCAATTAAAAAGAAACAATTAAGAAACTAGCAATTATAACAATTAAACACTAAGCAATTAGGACAAGATTATAAAACGCGACAATAAAGCAATTTAAGCAAAACTAACTCTTAAAAGTGCAAACTAAATTTCTAAACCTAAAATAAGACAAAAGAAAATTTTAGAAAAAGAAATTATAATTTTTTGATTATTTTTGAATTTTTTATGAATTAAAAACTAATTTAATCTAATTAAATCCTAAAAAATAGCAAATTAAGTCCTAAAAATTAAGAAAAATGATTTTTAAATTTAGAAAAGTCTAAAATAACATAAAAACTCAGAAAACTATTTTTAACTATTTTTAAAATTAAAATCCTATTTTTAAAATTAAAAATAAAAGCTCAAAAATGAAAATTAAAATCTAAAAGTGTTGAAAATGATTTTTCTGAATGTAAACCTAAAAGTATTTAATCTAATGCTAAAAATTATTTTTTTGTATTTTTAAAAGTTATTCTTCTATTTTTTATGATTTTTCGAACTTAAAACCCTAAGAAAAATGATTAAAAATAATCTACTTAATAGAAAATTATGAAAAATTCAGGGAAAATCCTAAACCTAACAAAGATTAAAGAAAAAATGAGACTAACCTAAAAGCTACATAATTAAGCTCTAAAATAAGTTGGCAAGACTACGGCTTATTAATAAGAAAGAAAAAGAAAAGTGACTATATTAATTAAATGAAAGGAAGGTTAACCAGATGAGCTATTGAAGCACACTGGTTAACACTTTGGGTATATAAGCAAGAGGTCGCGGGTTCTAGGTTGGCAACACCCCTTTTTTGAAATTTTTTATTTTTGAAAACCAAAAGCTGGAACTTATAAAACTCACTTTTTTGAACAACTTTAATGAAAGGAGTATAAGCTGAAAACCAATATTAAGCTCTAAAAGAGCTTGTTAAACAAGCTGATGCAGTAAGTGAGCTTTTAAGCTCACCAACTTGCACAAAAGCTCCATATAACTCAAAATCATACAACCAAAATCTAATCCTATTAGCTTATGATGTCTACAAGCTAATCCTAATAAGCTTCTCACCTCTCTAACACTTAATCCTAACTGACTCTAATGATCAAACCTACAAACTCAGAATTTAACTCAAAAAAACTCAAAATTAAGAAAAACTCAAATGCTTAATAAGCCAAGACAGGGCTAGAGCTTATGATAAACCAAACAACATACCTATATCTATAAAATCAAATAAGAAATCAGATACTACACCTTAAAATCAAAAACTAAAGCTAAACTCCATTACTACTGTTTTTTGGTCTATTTGGATTTTTTTAATGAATTTAAAAACAATGTACCAAGAATATTAATCTATAATTTGAAATTAAGTCTTAACCTAACGTATCCTATATCTAATCTATAAATCTACTGTGTCTTAAAAGCTAAACTTATTTAAACTACCCTAACTTAGATTCAATAAGTCCAACAGTATTAACTTATTGTTAATACTGCTGGTGCAATTGAACAAATTGGTTAAACCAAAAATGCAGGTGACCAAGGTGGTCAAACCTGCAATAGAACAACACTTTAAAGTTTGTCCTAAACCCTTAACAAGCAAAGAATTACACCTAGGAAAGATGGGAATCAAAAATTTCAAGATCGAAAGAAGAACAAAGCATCCCGCTGGTGCACATCAAGCATAATAATCCACAAAACGATTTTTAAGCTAAAACAAACTTAGCAAACCTTTTAAAACATAATCACATATGCAAACAAAGCTACCAAAAGAAAAATTTCCAATGTTACATTTGACAATTTTAAAGTCAAAACACACTAAACCAAACACTCCTTTATACTTAGACAGATTTCATTTGGGCTTATGAAATTAAGATCCAATTAACAAGACCTTATTACCAGATATCTACTAGCTTATAATAAGACTAATAAGCATAAATCCACAATCAATTTAAGCTAGAATTAAGAAGCTTAAAGCTAAGCTACCGTATTATTAGGTTTTTTTTAGTGAATTGAAAGACAAGTAATGAAAATTTAAGAGTTAAGCTACCTAAGTTAAAAACAAATGAAAATTTATAACTAATAAGCACAAAGAGATAATTATAAGCACAAATAAGCAACTAGATTAAGCAAATAAGCAAATCTACACTAATAAGCAATTATTAAGCTATATATTGAAGAACAAAGGAAATTAAATGAGAACTTACTAGAGGCTTCAGCTAAACAGAAGCCAAAGGGCTCAAATGAGCTTATCAACAACTCTGGATTATCCCATATAAGCTATTTAAAGTCCTTAGAGCTCTTCAAAAGCTAAGCTCCCCTTCCATAAGCCAAATCCAATAAGTATAATGTAATTAAGCTTTTTAATTAATTTAAGTAGATTAATTGAACACATAAGCTCAATCACAAAGCAAGAGACTGTGAGAGCTTAAAATTAGCTTAAGTGAGCTTATAGACAGAATAGCTTAACATTTGTGAAAAGAAATAGAGCTTTATGAAGTGAAAATAGTGTTATTAATCTCAATAGACTTTATATAAATGACTAAAAATTAGATTACAATGCTTAGAAAACGAAATTACAATAAGTTTGAAGATTACACTATTAAAACTAAAAGCTAAAATTACATTTAAAAAATATAAAAGCTAGACTACTCCCCATGTGTGTGTGAGGGTGTGAACTATTTATAGCTGCCAAGCAAGTTTCTAGGAGCCTGAGTTAGTTAGACGCTCCTGCTAATCTCATCCGTACATTCCTCTAATCATTGGAGAATCAATACTGGCCATTGGATCACTTTGATAATCACACGGATTGCCAGCGTGGCAATCCGTTGTGAGATACCTTGTGCTTTCATTGTGAGTGAATCCAGTGTAAAACCCATCATTTTGTGCTTTCTTCTTTCTTTCATTGCACAGTGTCATTCCTTGTTGAGATTAGCCAATAACTGGTGCTTTTTGATTACATTTAACCTGCCAAGGTGTACTAGAAGTACTTGAATTACCTCTTAACCCTCAATTTAGCTTTGCCCCATTGGGTTTTTTTTTACTTCGTTGTGAAAGGTAGGGATGGGTGAAAATGAAACAAACTACTCAACGCCTAATTTATAAACTATAAAGGGAAAAGGGGTGTAGAGTTTGAGCTATTGGCAAATTGATCCTTCTCTTTGTGAAGTGTAAAAGTAATACACATCCTAGTGTATTGCAACTTTCAACTTTGCATCGCTTTGTTTCCTTGGACTTAGAGAGCAGATAGAGAGCTTTGACTTTTTGTCTTTGGCTTGATTCCCTCCCCACGGCTTTCCTTTTGTTGACCTCTCGTCTCGTGTCCGTATTTGCCCCGTTTTATGAGTGGTTTTTCTGTGATTTTTGTCTTATTATCCTAAGACCAGCATACACAAAACACAAAAACAAATCATATCTTTGCATTTTTTTTATGTTTATGGTCATTTAAGGGTCATTTTTGGTGGTTAACGGATATTGTATTATACACCTATCAGTCTCACGGTTCGTTTTCAGTTTAGCGTTGGTAGGCTTCCAAATCTTCTTCCTGTAGTTTACCTTGCTCATTTCCCATTTGTATTTCTAAAGCTTTGATTGATGCGCCTTGGTTTTCCTTATTAGCAGCATCGTCGTAAGCTCGGATACCTTTGATCAAGTTAGAGTTTTCCCTCGTGTCTCTTTGTTAATTCACTCATAATTTGCTTAGGGTATCTTCCATAATATGTTCCTTCGTTCTTAGGCGCAGGGTTTTTCATTGTTCCTACCAGATAGTACCCTGGAGCCGTTGCTCTAATATCTTCTTCCTTATCTACTTCTTTCTTCTTTTTCTACATATACCTGATCCTATCTTCTATCATTTTTCTAGTCTTCTTCTCTTTCTATCGTTCTTCATTCTTCTAGCTATCTTCTTTCTTAATTTGGAAACTTCTAATCTTCTTTCCTTATCTCTCAATCTTCTCTTTTCTCTATCTATATCTTCTATTTCTACTTCTACTTTATCTTCTCTTCTTCTCTTAATCTTCTCTCTATACTCTACTCTCTATCTTTCTTTTCTCCATCTTCTTCTATCTTTTCTGTCTTCTTCTTCTCTTGTTATCTTCTTCTCTTCTTCTCTTCTTCTACCTTTCTTCTCTTATCTCGTTCTTTCTCTTCTTCTCATCTACTGGTCTTCTTCTAATCTTCTAGATCTTCTGTAACTTGAAATGGTCTACCAAATTACGTGTAGTAAGCTTCTTCTAGGTTTTTCCCTTCTTCTTTGAGTGGCAATATTTGGTGTAATGGGGTCCTTTGCATTGTTCACATCCGACTTGAGCTGCATAAACTTTTTCATTCACCTTCTTGATCTCCCTTCCTAGATTGTTTAGTTGTGCTTGTATAGCAGCCAGTCCATCAGAAGCCTTAGTACTTCTTCCTCTAGATGTTCCATTATGCCATTTTTGAGAGTATTCGGCCATTTCTTGGATGGCCTTTTTAGCATCTTCAACAGTCTTAGTGGGAATGGCACCTCTTGAGTTAAGAATTTGTCATGTCAGAATATCCAACCCATTGCAGAACAAAATCACCTCCTGCATCTTAGTCAAATAGTTTTGAGGACACTTCATCAAGAGTTCTTTAAAGCGCTCTCATGCTTGAAAAAGGGTTTCATCTAGCTCTTGCTGAAAGTTGTTAATTTCCTCCATTTTCTTCGTAGTTCGACCAGGTGGACAATATTTGTTCAAAAACTTAGTTTTAAGATCTTCCCAAGTTTTGATCGAACCAGTTAGTTCATTTCTTAGCCAACGACTTACGGCTCCAGTTAAGGATATAGGGAAGACTCAGAGCATTACTTGATCCACAGTGATGTTAGGAACATGGAATAAGTCAACTATTTCAAGAACTTTCTCAATGTGTTCATTTGCATCCTCATTATCCGAACCACTAAATGTGTTTTCTCAAAGCTCCTTAAGAAATTGTCCTTTCAGTTCAAATTGATCTTTGTTATCAATTTTAGGCCTAGCGAATCCTGATCCATAGTCTGTTTGGGTCTTGCTCATGTATTGCTCCATTGTTTTTGCCATTGCTTCTGCTTCTTCTTCCTCAAAGTATTCTTGGTCAGAAAGTAGATTAAAATCAGGCGATCTCAATTCGTCAAGACTTAGAGTCTTGAAGTGTCTCCTTGATGATCAAAATTCTCGTTCAGGTTCTTTGTAAGGTGTAAATAGTTCGTTCGTAGAACTCCTAGTCATGCACTACCTGAAACAAGGGATAAACAATCAGTAGGATTTGTATCGAAGAAAGGTAAAAGTTTGGCACGAAAATAAAATATGTCAGCTTCTGTTCCAGACGATCGATACGCCTTATCCAATGGAAGTGGATACGCCGTATTAATCTGTTGGGATGAATACGCTGTATTAGACAGAGAACTGGATACGCCGTATCCGATGGAAATGGATACGCCGTATTCAACTGTCGACCAGAACAGTGTATTTAAGAAAAACAATTAAATACGTAAACAATTAAACACACAAATATATACAAGCAAACAAATAAAGACAAATATACAAATATTACAGAATATACAAGAATAAACACTAATCTAAATTACACTAATCCTAAGGGTTAGATCTAATCTAATGTTAAAAACCAAAATATCAAATAAAAATCAAGATTAATTTTCACTCCCCAGCAACGGCGCCAAAAACTTGATGCGCTGTCATTGTATGGTATATTTAAGATCATTCAAGTTTTAAATTTATATTTTGTCGACTAAACCAAAAACAACACTTTACCGGGTAGTGTACCCGATCGGTAGTAGTTTCATGGTAAGTAGGGTGTCGAACACTTGAAGCGAGGTTAAATCTATCAATTTAATTAATATCTTGGTTATCTAATCTATGTTAATTCTATTCTATCATAATCCTATGTTAAACCTATGTCAGTCTAAATCCTAATTCTAGGCACTTTTACCCACGCAAGCTAATTAATAAAAGATGAAAGAGCGGTCGAACCTTATATAAGAAAACTGTATTAACCATTATTAATCCGATTAGAACGTTGGTTTGTTTATTTAGTGCAATGATTTCTTCTCTCGAGGTGACATATCATTCTTAAGACTTAGGCGTTACATCATCCTAAGACCTAGACACAATAATTCTATCATAATTAAAGCATCCGCATAAAGCATCCTATTTGCTGATTATAATCTATCTTAGAGATTAAAGCAATGGTGATCTTGTTAAACCCTAGCTCATAGAGACTTTACCCACTTACCGCTTAATGGCAATTTATACACTAGTAGTCCACTTGTCCAACTATCCAATGGAATCATAACGTTACTTGTTGAATTATCTAGGTCACCTGCTAGTCAACATGATCAATAAACCATTGGCAATATCTAATTAACTAGTTAAGCCCGAAGCGTATCCTAGACACAGACTTAGAAGGACAATATTTGTGTAACTATGATTCTAGATGTATAAATTACTATATGGAGAGCTATCCCAGACTTTAGATCTGCTTGGTCTGCTTCACTAGATCCAGTTAAATGATAGGTCACATACAAAAGCGCGTAAACAAGTATAAATTGATAAACATAAACAAGCACTCAACGATAAATCAAGAAATTGAGATAAACAAATACCAATCATTCAAATGTTCATAATAATGGCTAATATCTAAAGGTATTAGCCTTTAAACGTCATAATAAATACAAGAGAAATTATTTAGCCAAGGTAAACTAACCGAGTTAACGAATGATACCAAAAACTAAATGATTACTAAAGTATATGGAATTACACGATGTCTCCTATGGAATTGAATACGTTGCTCGGCCTCTTCTGCTCTTTTTCTCTTTTGAAAATTGACTTTTGTGGTTTAGGTATCGAGAATATGATTTAGCACACTCAAAACTTGTTTTTGAGTTTTGTATTTATAGGGTCTGGAAGTCGGTTGGATACGGCATATCCAAGAGTTGGATACGGCGTATTGGGGATTTCTTAGAGTAGGGACCACGCTTGATATCTTCCAGAATATTATATTGATTCCATATCTTGAATACGGCGTATTGAGTCCTCTAGATACGGCGTATTGATCTTTATTCCTATGTGGTCTTTGGTGAGTGCAGGCACGGATACGCCGTATCTTCCTTGATGGATATGGCGTATTGGTCTTCAGAATAGTAATCTTCAAAATATCTTTATTTAAGCTCCAGAGTGCGCGCCTTTTGCTAACTTTCATCAATTACTCCATAATTACTACAATTCTCAAATATAAACGATTAAGTAACAATTCTTTGCTATAACTATACAAAATGGGTTAATAACATGGGATACATGATGCTATAAAATAGACGTTATTTGATGTCATCAGAACTCCACTTTTTGGGTCAGCGAAATTCCAGGCAAGTCTTCAGGAAAGACTTTCGGGAACTCACACACAATTGGTACATACTCAAGTCGCTTCTCCTTCGACTTGTTCTCAGTCTTCTTTTTTAGTGATGTGTGCCAAAAAGGCATGGCATCCTTTATGTAAATATTTCTAGGTCTTGGTACATGATATAATATTTAATTTGGAGTCGCTTCTACCGTCACTCCTATCGCCTCAAACAATCAATACTTCATTGCCATAGGGAATACGAACAATCTTCTCGTCACAAACGATCACGACATGATACTTCGACAACCAATTCTTACCAATAATAGCGTCAAAACACCCAAGTTCTGCGGGCATCAATTCGATGTTGAATGGGTGATTTAGCGAGTTTCTTAATGGCGATTAAACTCGTTGGTGGATTGTCCTAGAGAGACTAGTGGTGTATCTTGACTTTTCGACTTAAGATTTAGCGTACGATGATGTCGACTCTATGCAATAAGGTGGAGTAAAGGTCTACTTAGTTGCTATGATTTTTAATTCAGTTTCCCATGACAAACACGTTTTATGAATACGCACACAAAAACATTTCTTTTTAGAAGAAATATAAACAGGTAATTGATTTTGGATAAAATTTTAAGGTGATTACTACCAGCATAGCATTGTCCTTCCTAAATTAGACATAGGTGATTAGGCTATATATAATTGAGGACTAACGATGTAACGCTCATTTTTGTCAAATTAACGTTATGTATATAATAGTATCAGAATGGTCTCATAGTGTGACAAAATAATTCATAAGATGGAAATAGGGTAGTTTATAGGATGACAACAAAATAATTTTCGAGATAACCATAAGATGGTTTATAAGACAATAGTTAAGTAGTTCATGGGGTGATAGTAACGTGGTTTTTGAGATGATTACAAGGTAGTATATAAGATGTCAAGAAAATAGATTATATGCTGATAGAAAGATAGTTTGTAGAATGATAGTAATTTAGTTTGTAGTATAATAGTGAGACAGTTTGTATATAGTAAATTAATTTTTGAAACAATAGTTGAATAGTTTATAGGTGATGTTAACTTGGTTTATGTAAATAATAGCGAAACTGCTTATAATTGATGGCAAATTAGTTTATGAGATGGTAGGAAATTAGTTCGTAAAATGGTAGCGAGTTATTTTATATACGATAGTAAATTAGTTTATGAAATAATAGTGAAATAGTTTATAAGGGATAGTGAAATCTTCATAAGGTGATGGTAAAACAGTTTTTATGTGATAATAAAATAGGTTATTAAGTAATAGCGATATGGTTTATATGATAGTAGGAAATAATTTATAAGATGGTAGTTTATTAGGTGATGGTAAGATAGTTTATTACGGTAGTACAAACAGTTTAGAAAGTGTTAGTGAAATGATTTATTATAGATGGTAAAAAAAATTATAAGATGGTAGTAAAATAATTTATAAAATGATAGAAAACTGGTTTACGTACTGAAAATAAATTGGTTGATAAGATGATAACGAAATGATTTTTAGTATGATAGTAAAATAGTTTATAAGATGATGGTTTATCAACCGATAGTAAGATAGTTTATTAATGATAGTAAGATAGTTTATTAACGGTAGTAGAAGTAGTTTGTAGACGATTGTAGAATAGTTTAAAATGTTGGTTCATTTGACGACAGTTAGAAAATTATTGATGATTAGTAAAATAGCTTATCATGTGGTAGTGAAATTGTAAAACCCTGTATTTAAGGTCACTACTTATTCCGAACATATAATATTTCTCTAAATTTTGAAGAATTCATTTTTATTATTTTAGTCGATTTTATTAAAATTGTCAATTTAAAAACTCTCGCGAATCCTACAATTTAAGTCATCCGTTTTATCGATCGAGAAATCAACGAAAGTCATATTTAGCCATGAGAGCTTATTTTATTTTATTTTTATTATTTTTCATCTTTTATTCGTGTTTGGCCGAAACCGCATCAAAATAGTGTTTTTACAAGTTTAATGATTTAACTAATCACAATTGGGCCTATCTAAACAACATAACGTAAAATTATCCACAAAGCCCACTCCATTCCGCCTTGATTTTTCTAGGCCGGTCATAAGCCATATCCCACGACCCCTATATACTTTTTTTAGAAAACCAAATCTAAAATAAATACTCTCCTATATATAAGACTTAGATATCCCATTCTATAATTATAAAACACACACACAAACGCAGGCAAAAAAAACCCATATCCCTCTCCCTCTTTGTTTGTTTGACGAGTAGAAAAACAACACCACCATCACCATCAAAATCCATCAATCTTGATTCTTAATTCACTCCTATTCAATCCCAAATCACTCCTAAATTAATCCCACCATTCTTTATAACCTCAAATTAATCATGCAAGGGTTTTTATAAGATTCTTGATTTTAAAGATTTTTGATATTGAAGGATTTTATTGATTTTATGTTCAATTGGTACTATAAGGGTTTAATTGCAAGACTTGATTAAAAGAAAAGTTAGGGTTTGATCTTTTGAGGTTGTTTGGGTTTTGGCTAAACAAGGAGGATAAGGAAGGTTTTTTTTGATCAATTACTTTCATTCTATTGTGTTGTAAGTTTGATTTTGATCTTTTATAAGCTTGCATGTTCTTGGTATGTTTGATTTTAGGTTTGATCATAAACATCATGTTTTGATGTGTGAGATATGTTATTAGGATATGTTATGGCATTGCAAGTGAATAATTGGCGAATTGGATGGTTTATCAACTCCTCCGGATGAGGGAGTTATGGCCGTTTTACGATTGCTAGTCAAATTTGGAACATCGTTTGGAAAACGAGTTAAACTCCAAGTTAATATTCTAAAATATAGGATAGGAAAGATAATCTCAGTAGTATACATCTTAAACTAACTTCTCCAAGTGGATTCACTTTTATAGTTATCACGGTTTGGAAAATACGTCAAAATTAGTGTTTGGTAGGGAAATTTTGGACTGCTGCAGACCAGCAGTATAAATGGGTTATGTGCAGCAAACTTTTGGTCTAAGAAGGTCTTAATTATTTTATGGGATTGTAGAAATAAGTTCAAGGTACATGTTTCAAATTGTATAGAGTCATATCTCCTCCGGATGAGTGAGATATGACCGATTTACGGAAACTAGTCAGTTCCGAACTACTGTTTGAAAAGGGGATTTAACTCCAGATTTTTGCACTAAAGTGTTGGGTTCTTAAAATATGGTTAAACACTAGACATCATAATCTTTCATCTCTCTTTGAATTCAATTTGATTGCTATTATAGGATAGGCTTTATGGACAAAACCGTAAGCGTTAGAAATTCAACAAACTTTCTGTTTTGAGTTATGATTAGTAAACACTCATTTCCTGTGGATTGGTAAATCGTTTTATTAAAAGGCCTAATGTTCTGGAAACTAGACTTAAGTATATTTCGAGGGGTGAAAGCCCCATCCTTGTATCTTTTATAGGTTAAGAGATATGGTCTTGTAAAGTTGACTAAAAATTCAGCAACATAGTTTAACGCCTTTTCTTGAGAAATAAAAGTGGGGCCACATAGTAATAAGATAAGAATCGCTAAGCAAGACTTAGTAGACACTTAATGTAGTATAATGCAATGCCATACATACCTCGGAAACATATCTCGTGATAATTTGATTTACTTTTACGTATCGATCTTCTTTATCATTCTAAGCCGCGTCACATCTTTTAGGTTGTACTTAGATGCTTCTTACTCGTCCGATGATTCATCTACTTCTGGTATTCATAACTTCTAAGGTGAGTTCATAGCCCCATATTTTCTTCTTTAATGGTTTTCATAACTATTTTTGGGGTGAGAATATATGCTTGTTTTACTAAGCAAAATTATTGATTCCAATTTCATAAGCGTTACATGAATGTTTTTACTAAAGATTTTACTTGCTTTTCACATGATTTCTAATACATGTTTGATACATGGTTGTTTACCATTGAATTTATTAAAGCTTAAATTGGTTACTAAATGATTTGAGATCATTGTTTATCTATTTACAAAACCGTGAGTTTTGAACATATACCCGTTTTAAATTGGACACAAGTTCTTGAAGGGTATTCTTGACCCGTTATTGTGAAATATCATAGGAGTACCTATTGCTAAAGACCCTAATATCGTGAACCGTTAACTACTTGTGATGGGTAGATGCTAGTGTAATAAATAGTACTATGGGGTGACTCCCCGTTCGGGGTCTGAATCCTTTTGGAACACCCACTTTCAACAGATATATTACTTTGAGAATTAGGTATATAGCACTAATACCAAATCTTTTGGGGCAAACTATATTTTCTCGTCAAAGGGATCGGTTGTCACGAGCTCAATGCGATAATTCTATTACTTGACACGGCATTCGTTGCATTGTCGTTGGTTGATCTTATACCTTGCGGTCCACTACTAAGCATGCTTGATTTATTAAATTACTACTTGGATTTTGAAACAATTCTTCTAAATGTTGTAACGCTATTTTCTTAACTGAAATATTACTTGATTTATTTCAATACTGATTTTTCTTAAACCTATGAATTCACCAACATTCTTGTTGACATTTTTGCATGTATTTTCTTAGGTTATATCTTGTTAGCTGAGCATTGGGAGCATTCGAGACGCGTGGATATCAACAAAACTCAAGGACTCAGTTTTCTTCACATTCGATAACCATTTATCTTTAGTTATACAATTGAGTCATGTTTGAACGCTTGTAACTTTTGTTAAAATAAAATTATTGGGACCTGTCTAACTCTGATATTTTATTAAATCGAATGTGTCATTTTTTTAAACGTCTCTTTTGAGGTCGTTTTCTGTAACTTGTACTTTATACTATGAAGTAGCACCCTAAAGTGGTATTCCGCTGCGTTGTTGTGATTTTATGGGGGTGTTAAAGATTGGTATCAGAGCTACTGGTTATAGAGAATTAGGTTTTTTTTAAAACCTAAACTATAACCGTTTTTCAAAAACTTTTAAGAGTCTTTCACCATTGTCCGATATTCGCGCTTGCTTGCTCTGAGGTAACTTATATGCTCTCTTTTGCATCTTTATTGCTATTATATTAATAATGAATATATAATGCTTGTTTATTATTTTGATCTCATACGTCTATCTTATGACGTCATATTATTTTCTTTAGATAGGTCAGTTATATATACGCTGACCATTCCGATTATCGCGTACTTCCTGCTTTCTTATTGTGTCCCTCGAACGTCAGTACTAGTATTATATAAGGATACTCGTACATATATGAGCTACTCTCCTCTCAAATTCTTACGATTATGTTTGGGATCACCACCATCTATATATATATAATAGTAATTCCTATAAGTGTTGACTATTTATTTGTTACTTTCGGCTATTTTTTGGAACTTTTGAGTAAAGCTGGTATTTTAATAGGAAGATTTTGGCTTAAATCCTACTATATCTTTGCAATAATGAATAGGGTAATATTTTAGGTCCTAGTGGCTAGTTGGATGGAATGCTAACTCTTTCGGATGGTCGAGATACGACCAAAATCGTAGAAACAAACTTAGTGTGTACCCATAATTTGTAATGCAGATAGTTAGGCTTATAACTAATTTTATTTGACTTGGAGGCTACTGGGTTTCTACTTGGGTGAATGGTAAAACATATGAGGACCATGTGGTTCTTTGGATAAATCCGTAACTATTCCGGATGAATGAGTTACGACTAGAACGGCCAAACTAATCATAAATTGTGCCCAGATTTTCAAAATGAGTTTGAGACCAATATTTTCATATTAAGTGCCCTATTTTCTAATTAAAACTTATAGTATTTAGATAAACTTAACCATAGGCTTTCGTTTTTGGTCAAACGGAGTTATAAAATGGGAATTATGCTAAAAACGATAGAACAAGAAAACGTTTTAAATAATCAAATTTGGCACATGATCGTAAAATGATAACTTCATTTAGGATCTTAAAACTTTGAGTATTTATCTTGTAATCTCAATAAACTAGAGTCTAACATCTTGTTTAAGGCAAAAATCGTTTGTTTATACCTATTACGAATTTTGAAATATAGGTCCATTAAGTCAGAATGTAAATGGCATAAATGTTTATGTAATGATAATTACCTACACATGTGTATAGTACTATGGTAAGTCTTAATAAGTTCTTTTTCTTTGAAATTTTATGAGCGATGTGGTGATCTCTGAAACATTAACGTGACTTTATTTTATTTCATTTTTGATAATATTGACATTCGGTGTAGTTTGTCAACTCTGCTAGTTATTTTATCATTCGACTTCGAGTTTGAACACTCTTCTTTTTCTTTTGAATCGCGTATGTTGTGTTTGTAATCCATTGTTTTAAAATCTTCCAATTGATGGGAGTAAGGCTTTTACTTGTCACCTCAGATCGTGCCGTATTTTGGCACTTACCTTTGGAACGCGACTAACTAACTTCTCATTATTTCTTTCGTTACTTGTTATGATTTTGAAGAATCATTCCATCAAGAAGACACTTCTTTTTCTTAATGTAGCTTTTGGTCTTGTTTTGATATTGTGTTTTGTGTCAGCCATACTTAAGTAGGATGATTTATAATCATCTTATTGAAATGAATTAGGACGCTTCTTCATTTGAATAAGGAAATTAAAAACCGCCGAACCATAAGTTCATAATTCTTCACTTACATGGATTGGGACGCCTCTTTATGTAAGTGATGAATTGTGAATGAGTGGGCTTATGTGTATTCGACATAGCATGTGTTCGTCCGTACGAAACATTCTTTGGGCTATGAATTCCTTTCGACTCATAATTTGTTATATGGATTTTTCCAAATTTGTATCGACCGCGGCGAACTTGATAAGCTAATAGTAATGATCGCTTCTAAGAATTGACGACTTCTTAAATTCTTCGTTCCAATGGATTTTTCTTCGAGTCATGTATTTAATCATTCCTTTTTAAGGATTCTCACGACATTTGATCTGTTCGCTCATGTTCATTGCATATATTTGATGCTATGGCTTTTGTTCATTCAAATTTTCATTGGAAACCTCGACAATGACCTAGGTATATTCTCATCTCTTCACAAGTATCCGCATCTTTTCTCGAATAAGAAGAAGGCGAGTATGAAGAATAGAGCACTGGGACGGCGCTCCCCTAAGGTGGGGAGGATGTAAAACCTTGTATTTAAGGTCACTACTTATTCCGAACATATAATATTTCTCTAAATTTTAAAGAATTCATTTTTATTATTTTAGTCGATTTTATTAAAATTGTCAATTTAAAAACTCTCGCGAATCCTACAATTTAAGTCATCCATTTTATCGATCGAGAAATCAACGAAAGTCATATTTAGCCAAGAGAACTTATTTTATTTTTTTTATTATTTTTTATCTTTTATTCGTGTTTGGCCGAAACCGTATCAAAATAGTGTTTTTACAAGTTTAATGATTTAACTAATCACAATTGGGCCTATCTAAACAACATAACCCGAAATTATTTACTTCTCCTATTAAACTCTAAAACAAACACCTCCTTAATTGTTTTAAGCTCTAACAAAACCAAAAAAAACCAAACACCACTTAAATTTTTATAAAAGATGGGAAGTCAATTGAATAATTCGGAAAGTCAAACAAAGCCCATAAGTCTATCCCCATATATCTTTTGCTCGGCTAATAAATCCCAAACAAATACTTACCATATTTTTTTAAACCAATGTTTACCTTAATTGATAAACCTTATATAAACTAAAGGGTAATACAAATTTCAACCTTTCCTAAACACACAGCTAACAAAACAACCGACCTTCTCTCCCTCTCCCCTCTGCCTTCGACGACCAGCCAACAAGAACATCTCTGTTTCTTCGATAAGCAGAAAAACCACACCACCATCACCATCAAAATCCATCATTCTTGATTCTTAAATCACTCCCATTCAATCCCAATTACAAGATTCTTGATTTTAAATATTTTTGATATTGAAGGATTTTATTGATTTTATGTTCAATTGGTGCTATAAGGGTTTAATTGCAAGACTTGATTAAAAAAAGTTAATGTTTAATCTTTTGAGGTTGTTTGGGTTTCGGCTAAACAATGAGGACAAGGAGGGTTTTTTTTTAATCAATTATTTCATTCTATTATGTTGTAAGTTTATTTTTAAACCCTTTTTCATTGATTTAATTTTTCTTTGAATGCATGAGCTTGATTTTGATCTTTTATAAGCTTGCATGTTCTTGGTATGTTTGATTATGGGTTTGATCATGAACATCATGTTTTGATGTGTGAGATATGTTATTAGGATATGTTATGGCATTGCAAGTGAATAATTGGTGATATGGATAAGTTTTGATGGGATTTCTAGGTAGTTTTATGGACTGTTTTTAGATCAGTAGCAAAATGTGGATATTAGTAATAATTTTTGGCCTGGATCCTATGAATAAATTACATTGTTGGATAGATATAGTCTTCAGCTTCGTATGGCGAATTGGATGATTTATCAACTCCTCCGGATGAGAGAGTTATGACGGTTTTACGATTGCTAGTCAAATCTGGAACATCATTTGGAAAAAAAAGTTAAGCTCCATGTTAATACTCTAAAATTTAGGATAGGAAAGCTAATCTCAGTAGTATGCATCTTAAACTAACTTATCCAAGTGGATTTACTTTAATAGCTATCACGGTTTGGAAAATACGTCAAAATTAGTGTTTGGTAGGGAAATTTGGGACTGCTGCAGACCAGCAGTATAAATGGGTTAATTGCAGCACACTTTTGGTCTAAGAAGGTCTGCATTATTTAATGGGATTGTAGAAATAAGTTCAAGGTACATGTGTCGAATTGGATAGAGCCATATCTCCTCCGGATGAGTGAGATATGACCAATTTACGTCAAAATTGTCTACAATATAATTTGTGGTATTTTTCCATAAAAAGTGGTATTTGTTAAAAATTGTGTGTTCAACACTCCTTTCTCGAATAATTTTCAAAGAATTGTAGTACGTAGAATGTCATTTTATGTGAATCAATTTCTGAGGGGGAGCTTTTTTTAAACAAAGCCTTTTAATGTGTCGGATATATCTCATAAATGTCAATTTTATGTATCCAAACACATTGGTGACAATAAAAATGTGGAAACTTATGATTGTCAATTGATTATTATACATTGTTCACTAAGCATCTCATCAGTCTTCAACAATTTTGTGGTGTCATATCAATTTTTCATTCCAATGTCAAGTATTAATAAATATTGGTATCCCAATATATGTTGAAGGGGGAGCTATCGAATTGAATTCAACTGCTTAGCGTGTATAATTTTCTCCCCATGGAATTTTTCATGTCAAATTTTAATCATTTGGTATTTCAAATACTAAGTGTTTTATTATTTAAAATAAGGGGAGAAAATATGATTAAAAATAGGCTAAGACAATGGTTGATCTTTAGACTCTAAGTGCAACTTTTCTTATGTGCTAAACAATTTCGAATCTGGAGCTCATGTGTAGGGCGGAGTATTTGAAAATAATAAATGTCGAAAATGGTTTTATGGTTCGATCTTATTACCCAAAACCTATTAATTTCACGGGACGATTTTGAAGTCATAAGGTGGTTAGGTTAGGAATAAGTCCTACGATCTAACCAGAACCGGAGGGATCTACCCAAGGACACCCCATAGCTAGAAATAGCAGTCCTTAGGTATTATGGAGAGAATGTGTATAAGGAAGAATGCCCGACTAATATTGGAGCTAAATTGGAACAATTCATAAACAAGGTGTTAGTAATGACGTCTTGGTAAGCATTGAAGGGTTGAAGAATGAAAAAGAAATGTATGGATAAAGAGTGAAAAGAAAGGAAGCCCTCATTACACCTTAGGCGAAAGCCGGGTCAAAACACATAATCTATCAAAATACAAGATGATGTTGATATTGAAGACGGACATCATGGACCCAGTGATGCAATGCACAACCCTTCCCAGCCATTCGAGTTTCTCTCAAAAGAAACCTGTCTCATTTGTCACGGAGATACACACGTTATCTATTGACATCTCACTCCGATTGTTGATATTAAATAGGTGGCAGTCTGCTCCAGCCTCCGATTACTAAAACACAAAGTGACAATCGGTCTAAAGCCAAGAAGAGATCAAAAGTATAAATCTCATTAGGCACAATGTCAAAATACACTTGTTGACCACCATAAATTCACAGTTGTAACAAAAGCCTACGCATTCATCCTTGAGATATTGCCAGATCATTGGAGTGATATTAAGTATTCACAGAGAAGATGAAATCTGCTTAAGCCTAACGCTCTAACAAGTCTTGGTAGGTGACTTGCAAGGATTCTGATGAATCAAGTGGTGGTAACTGGATATCAATTTGGTCCAGTAAATGAACATCAGTAGGAAAAAGGGTTTCGTGCAAATTATTTTTGGCTTAAGTCCTGTGATTTTATGACATGGTAGGATAGATATAGTCTTAAGCTTCATGTGGCAAATTAGATGGGTTATCAACTCCTCCGGATGAGGAAGTTATGACCGTTTTACGATTGCTAGTCAAATCTAGAACATCGTTTGGAAAACAAGTTAAACTTTAGGTTAAGAATCTAAATAGTAAGATAGGAAAACTAATCTCAGTAGTATACATCTTAATCTAACTTCACTTTAATAGCTATCACGGTTTGGAAAATACGTCAAAATTAGTGTTTGGTAGGAAAATTTGGGACTGCTGCAGACCATCAGTATAAATGAGTTAATCGCAGCAAACTTTTGGCCTAAGAAGGTCTGGATTATTTGATGGGGTTGTAGAAATAAGTTCAAAGTACATGTGTCGAGTTGGCTAGAGCCATATCTCCTCTGGATGAGTGAGATATGACCGATTTACGGAAACTAGTCAGTTCTGAACTACTATTTGAAAAAGGGATTTAACTCTAGATTTTTGCACTAAAGTGTTGGGTTTTAAAACATGGTTAAACACTAGACATCATAAGATTTCATCTCTCTTTGGATTCAACTTGATTGTTATTATAGAATAGGATTTATGACCAAAACCGTAAGCGTTAAAAATTCAGCGAACTTTCTGTTTTGAGTTATGATTAGTAAAAATTCATTTCCCGTAGATTGGTAAATGGTTTGATTAAAAGGCCTAATGTTATGGAAACTAGACTTAAGTATCTTCCCAAGGGGGAAAGCCCCATCCTTGTATCTTATATCAGTTAAGAGATATGGTCTTGTAAAGTTGACTAAAAATTCAGCAACATAGTTTTACGCCTTTTCTTGAGAAATAAAAGTGCGGCCACATAGTAATAAGATAAGAATCGCTAAGCGAGACTTATTAGACACTTAATGTAGTATAAGTGCATGTTGTATACCAATTTGGGGATAAAAATACTTCGGTTAAGTTATAATGCAATGCCATGCATATCTCGGAAACATGTCTCGTGATCATTTAATTTACTTTTACGTATCGATCTTCTTTATCATTCTAAGCCGCGTCACATCTTTTAGGTTGTGCTTTAGAACGCTTCTCGCTCGTACCGAAGACCACATATCACTTATGTCTTCATAACTTCTCGTGAGTTCATAGCCCCATCTTTTCTTCTTTAATGGTTTTCATAACTATTTTCGGGGTGAGAATACATGCTTGTTTTACTAAGCAAAATTATTGATTCTAATTTCATAAGCGTTACATGAATGTTTTTACTAAAGACTTTACTTGCTTTTCACATGATTTCTAATACATGTTTGATAAATGGTTGTTTACTATTGAATTTATTAAAGCTTAAATTGATTACTAAATGATTTGAGATCATTGTTTATCTATTTACAAAACCGTTGAGTTTTGAACATATACCTGTTTTAAATTGGACACAAGTGCTTGAAGGGTATTCTTGACCCGTTATTGTGAAAAAATCGTAGGAATCTATTGCTAAAGACCCTAATATCGTGAACCGTTAACTACCTGTGATGAGTAGACGCTAGTGAAATAAATAGTACTATGGTGACTCCCCGTCCGGGGTTTGAATCCTTTTGGAACACCCACTCTTAAAAGGATATATTATTCTGGAAGTTGGTATATAGCAATAATACCAAATCTTTTAGGGCAAACTATATTATTCTCGTCTAAGGGATCGGTTGTCACGAGCTCAATGCGATAATTCTGTTACTTGACACTGCATTCGTTGCATTGTCGTTGGTTGATCTTATACCTTGTGGTCCACTACTAAGCATACCTGATTTATTAAATTACTACTTGGATTTGACAACAATTCTTTTAAATGTTGTAACGCTACTTTTCTTACTGAAATATTACTTGATTTATTCAATACTGTTTTTACTTAAACCTATGAATTCACCAACATTATTGTTGACGTTTTTGCATGTATTTTCTCAGGTTATCATTTTGCTAGTTGAGCATTGGGAGCATTCGAGACGCGTGGATATCAACAAAACTCAAGGACTCAGTTTTCTTCACATTCGATAACTTTTTAACTTCAAATACAAAATGATTCACGTTTGAACTCTTGTAATCTTGTTAAATTATAAATTATTAGGACCTGATTTTACTCTGAAATTTTAATCGAATGTGACATTATATTAACGTCTCTTTTGAGGTCGTTTTCTGTAACTTGTACTTTATACTATGAAGTAGCACCCCAAAGTGGTATTCCGCTGCGTTGTGATTTTATGGGGGTGTTACAGTACCAAAACTTTGAAAGTGAACATGGTATATATGACTTGATAGAAAGGTTAACTTGACTTGCATTTAAATCATTGCGAGCAAGGTTGCAAAAAGCGCTAGGCGCTAGTCGGGCGGTTGACCTCCGCCTAGCTAGTAATCTCGCCTAGGCGGATTGACATTTTATATGTTTTTATTATTATTTTTGATAATTTTAATATTTATTTGATATAAAATCTGCAAAATTTATATATTTTCAATAATTTTATTAATGATTTATTATTTTAATTATATATCTTATCCATATATTGTGAAAGTTACATAATCTGGTGGTTGTAATTAAGTTTTGCAATACTTTAATAAGGCCCAAAAGTTAATTGTAAGGCCCATTTTATTAGTTTTTCTAGTGGGCTAAGAAAACCTAGGGTTACATACTAATTAACAGCCGACACTTTACTTTTTCATCTTCTTCACCTTCCCTCTTCACCCTCTTCTTTTCTCCACCTGATTACACTCACCGGAATACACAAACCAGAAAAATAAACCACCAAAAATCTACCAATTTGTTGACTGACGTTGACCTAGGCGGCCGATTTGACCCGCCTAGGCGGGATGTTGACCGCCTTTTGACCAAAACGCCTAGGTCGCCCGACTTGCTTCAAATCGCCACGGTTAGTGACCGATTAGCGCCTAGGCCGCTTTTTACAACACTGATTGCGAGTATAATCAGCAGTGGTCTCATCAAGTCTTGACAATTTCATGTCGTCATCATCGATGAATGGAGGTGTACCTACAAAGTAATGATCTATCTGATCATAACTCATTATATAAAAACACTGTTGTTAGCTAACATTTGTATATAGGAACATATATAAGATCATAGCTTTGCTTCGACAGTTGGAAATGACATAAATTTGTTTTGTGTACTGTCTACGCCCAAGTGATACATATATCACCCACAGTAACACCCCCTCCACCCCCTAAAAAAAGCATTAGAAGAAGACTGACCTGTACCCGAAACTTTTTGAGAACAAAAACAGCTAATAAGAACAAAAACGTTGGGCTCACATTTGCGAGTGCGGGACGGGAGAAAAAGGTATGCGACCCGCCATGGCTGCAAGCACGGCGACGTGCTGCCCCGCCAAGATACGGGCCGATTTCACCCAACACGATCCGTCAACCACAAACGCAATAGTGTCATCATCGCCCACAATGGATACATAACGTTCGAAGTGCTAACCAAGCATTAACAAAACATAGTATTACTTCCGCTGTATAATCACCCGGAGCTAGCCAATCGTTAACAAAGCACATCATTACTTGCATAACGGATATTTCTTATTCAATATTTAGTAACAAAAAACAAAGTCTTCATCAACAAACGTTTATCTAGGGATCACAACCGCAATAGTGTCTTAATCGCCCATAATGGATTTATCAAGTTAGAAGGCGCTGTAAAATCACATAGCCCTAACCAAGCGTCAACAAAAGGTGTTCAATCTGCCATGGCTGCAAGCACCACGTTTGTGGTGCTGCCTCGCCAAGGCATAGGTTGCTTTCACCCACCATGATCAATAACAAACGGACAAATGCGATAGTATCATCATAATAAGCTTCCATGAGATAACAAAAACAAGCGTAATGAAATTCAAGTAAGCGTCTCATCACAACAGCGCATCATAAGCAGACGCAAAACGCATTTGCCAAAAACGTTGGGCTCATATTTGCGAGCGAGGGACGGGAAAAAAGGGTATGCGACGCGACATGGCTGCAAGCACGACAGCGTGCTGCCCCGCCAAGATACGGGCCGAATTCACCCACCACGTTCCATCAACCACAAACGCAATAATGTCTTCATCGCCCACAATGGATACATGAAATCAGGAAACAGTGTATAATCACACAGTGATAACCAAGCATTAACAAACCATCAACAAAGGGCACTTATATTACATAAACTTTTTGAAAGATTACTTACTTTACATGTTGTTTAGCTAACTTTGTTGAATGTCGGCAGCAAAGCAAAGGTGTTCTGACTCGCTTTGATGATTGGTTCACAGGAACCTGCATTCAAGCAAGACAACAAATGTGCGTCACTTGATAAAATTCAGCTTTAGACCTATTAGCTAATATTGAATCTCGAATCATACCCGAGGTTGCATCTGCTTGAACTTTAAAGGCTCATAAAACCTAAACATATGCTTCTTGCTCTAGAAAATGAATTTATGCTCTAAACTCCATACAACTAGGTCTACACCTGCACAATCAAACCATCATAAACAGCAACCCTAAATATGAGAATCCACAAAATTAAACAAAATTCAAAACCATCAAATTCCAACTTAATTAATAAACACCCAAATTCAATATAACCAAAACCTACAAAACAAAAAAACCAAATTCAATATTCGAAATAAAAAAAATCAAGGGTTTACTAAATCTGGTTTAATTATTTTTCAAACATATATTTTTCACTTCTATAATGTGTTAAAAAAATAGGTGTTACTAATGATACCCTTGGCCCACAAATAAAGTACATATTTCGTACTTTTACCATCTTTTTGTCCTCCGTTTGCAGTATAACACAGTGTTTTATCAGTTTCTGTTCCAAATTTTTGACAGTTTAATACTTTTAACTAGTTAAACTTTATAATTTTTGTTCCGTACTTTCCGTTTCACGGTTTTATAACATAAACAAAATTATAAAATTAAAAATTAAAAAAATTAAACCGGAAAATTAAAAGGTACAAATGGTTTTTTAGAAGGGGTCTTTGTAACCTACCCTTAAAAAATTTAGTCGTACCTGACATGCATTTTAGCAGGACATAGGCAGCATAGGATGGAATAGAGTGTGCGTTTTCATGCAACGAGAACGACACTTCACTCTAAAATATATATTTAACTCACTTTTCTAAACCCTCATAAAGTCTTTACGTCATTTTACCTTTTTAACAAAAATAATTTATTTAAACGTTTAAACAAATACTCCTATATCATCCAATATCGTTGTCACTTTCATTTATGTCATTGTAAGGATTTTTAAGAAAGAAATTTAAACGTGCTTTGTATAATTGTACACGCCAAACTTAATGCAATAATGCTTGCATGTAAATAAAGGAATTGATTTGCACTTTTAATATTTATTATGACACTCTCATCTGTATATTATGTGATCGTACACTGGAATATGTCAATTAAAAACAAATTTGTGCAAATCACCTTCCGTTAAATAATAAAGTATGAATGAAATAAAATACGTAATAGAGTAAATTTCAAAATCGTCCACATGGTATATCCAACTTGTATGCATAGTCTATCTTTTTGTTAGCGCGGTTGTCTTTATAAGAAACCTTTGGTGCAGATATCAGATCGTCGTAAAAATGAAATGCTTAAAATGACCCTACTTTCAGTAAAACTTTGTTATTTTAATTTGAGACATATCTGATCATGTTATTCCCTCCGTTTAAAAAAGAGTTTTCATAAATAAAAAATGAACAAAAATTATGATATGTGTTTAATGAGTTTTGGTTGATAAAAAAATCATTTTTACCTCATAGTTAATACTAGTATATAAATTTAGAATGAGTAATTAATGCATGTTTTTTATTATATGGTCATCCACTATGATGGTTTCAAAAAACGAGATAAAACACATGAAAAAGTTTATAATTTGTTTTAACCATATTGAGTTGATGTTTCATGTCCACGTTGAATGAAGAAGTCTAAAATCTTACTCTTTTATAATTTAATGCATGTGTAATTCTTAAGCATTTTATAAACTTGAAAAGGTTCATATGCATAGTGAAACAAGGTTCATGAAATCAAAAGCTTTAAAAATTAATGATTTAATAAATTTTTAGACATTTTAAAAGTCTATTATTGTGGATGCCCTTAGTCATAATTACTATCTAGTAATAAAAAGTGAATATTTATTTTGAGATAAACATAAATAAAAAGGTGAACTTGTTTTATGGGACGGATGGAGTAATTTAAAACTTTATGACTATCACTGTAAAACGTGTGAGGTCTCTAGTTCAATTCCTGCTGGTGCAAACAACCTTGAAGTGGCCACGCTAACCTCCTGAAAAGAGAGGGTTTTACCTAGTTTGTATCTGGGTGACGGTGGGTTCAAACCATGTGAATTAGTCGGCCATAAGGTCGAAAGCGATGGATAAAAAAAAGTATGAATAACTTTACAAAATGACGACGTCTGCTTTTCTGAAAAGACGAAAATTCATATGTTAGAGATACCAAAAAAAAGGATGTTTGCAAGTTACTAAAAATTAAGTTAAGCCACGATTAGAGAAAAAACATAGGAACCATTATTAATAAATCAAACCATAGAAAAACAATTAATTTTTTTTATCTTTTTTTTTTTGGCAAAAAGAATATCTTATTAACTTCAATATAGACGTTGAAAAAAAATACAATACTTTTAAAAAGATCTCAATTCAAATGACAAACCAATTAATAAATCAAACCATAGAAAAATAATTAACTTTGCGGATAGATATAATGACCCGGGTACGCGCCATGGCAGAATTAATTTTAGTTTTCCTAATCGGTTGACTTTTGAGCAGGTTTCTGATTTGGAAGCCATCGGTTTCGGACGAATGAAATTCGCCAAAGCTGTTTTGGGGATGTGGACGAGAACAAAAATCTCCAGGTCCGGATGGTATTTACTTTTGAATTCTTCCGCAATTTTTGGTCAGTTGTGGCAGATTTTTTGTATAGTGTCAAATGGTTTTTCGAACAAGGGTTTTTCGCAACTGGATGTATCTATTCTCTGTGTTACTTCATTCCAAAAACTTAGACCCGATAATGTCAGTGAGTTTTGGTTATTTGCCTAATTTTCGGGAGCCTATATAAAGTTGTTACCAAAATCCTTGCTACACGTTTGTCATTTGTCATCTCCGATCTCATCTCAAACGTTCAGACAGCTTTCCTTCCTAACCGTCAAATTCTTGACGGTCCTTTTATTATTAAAGGATTTTGCATGGTCTGTAAAAATAAAATCAGCAGGCTATGTTTTTTAAGTGGATTTTGCTAAAGCATACGATTCTATTATAGGATACCTAGATGATGTTCTTAATGCTTGTGGGTTTGGGTCGAGATGGCGGTCTGGATCAAGGTTAGTCTAATTTGGGTACAGCTTTGTTTTTGTGAATGGAAGTCCTTACTTCGGAGTTTCAGTTTCATCGAGGATTGAAAGCAGGGAGACCCATTAGCTCATTTTTTTTTCATTCTTATTTATGGAGTCTCTTCAGCTTTCTTTCAACAGTGTGTTGAAGCGGGTTATTGGCAAGGTTTACGGATTGATGTTGCTCTACACGATCTTTATCTTTTTTATGCGGGATGACGCGATTTTTTATTGGCGAATGGTCTAAAGAGTATTTAAAAGGTTTATTTTGATATTCTCAATTGCTTTCCTTACTTTCAGGAAATGTCGATTAACCTAAAAAAAAGTCATATTTATCGGATTGGGGATTGTGGGGTCGATTGTTTATGAAGCTGCTGGAGTCTTGGATGTTCGGTAATGAAGAGCCGTTTAATTACTTGGGAATTATGGTAGGAGGGAAATATGGTCTTTGTTAAATCTTGGGATGGAGACGGTTACAAGCTCACGAAAAAGACTTTCCAAATGGAAGCTTAAAACTCTTCTCCCCCTTTTGTCTATAGGTGACCGCCTCACTCTCCTTTAAATCGGGTTCTTGGCTCCAACTCCGATTTTCAACATGTCTATATTAAAGGTCCGAGACAGTTCTTAACACGATGGAAAAACCTTTGTAGGAATTTTTTAATGGCTATTCATGAGGAGATCGAAAGATTAGCGGGTTAAGGGCATACTGTTCTCGCAGCTAAGAATTCGGAGGCTTAGGTGTTTAGTTTTTTTGCCTTATTAGAGGTCTTCTGACGGAGTGGGTTTGGCGTTCTTTCACATGATAACTCTTTATGTGTCAGTCTTATTTTCTGCATTTCACGGATCAAGTATTACAGATCTTTTCTGCGTTATCCTTCATAACATGGAATTCTATAATTCATTAAGAGTTTAATTACCTCAAGGTTCAAGGCGTTGATGTTTTCTCCCATTGCAAGATTAGGATTGGTAATGGGTTGCACACTCGGTTTTGGAAGGATCTTTGGATCGGTGATTGCACTTTATCAGGTTTGTTTCCTCGTCTGTTTGCTTTAGATACAGAGAAAGATATATCGGTAGCCGGTAAACTCCAGTCCTCTCTTGTTTCTTCTTTTCGCCGTAATGTTAGAGGAGGTATTGAAGAACAACAGCTTGAGCATCTTGTAGCTTTACTCGATTCTGTTATTTTGTCCAACTCGAATGATAGATGGGTTAGTGATTTAAATGGAGACGGGGTCTTTCGTGTTAAAGACGTGAGGAATTTGCGTTAGATGAGTTCTTTCTTCCTAGGGCGATATTCCTACGAGGTGGCGTAAAATATTCCGATTAGTTAATATTTTTGCTTGGAAACTTGATCTTGATCGTTTGCCTACTCGAGCCGAATCTCGTCCAAAGGAATGTCGTTACTGAATCGCAGTCGTGTCCATTGTGTGGATCCGATTTTGACGATACTTCTCACTTTTTCTTTCATTTGTATCTTTGGCTAGAGATGTGACAAGATTTTTATGTCGCTGTGGGAATTTGGGGAGGTGCAATCTTTTTCATCGTATGCAGAAGGGCTCGTTTGGTTCATTCGCTTCGTTTGCTTCTAATTGAAGGTTATTTTGGGACGGCGTTTTTTATGTTACGTGGTGGAGTTTGTGTATTTCCGGACAGTTACTTTTCGCGAGTAAAAAGCCTCGTAAAGAGTCCATTTTCGATGATATTGTTTTACGATCTTTTTGTTGGTGTAAAGCTAGAGGTAGTTCTAAAGTTAAGATGGGTTAGTTGGTTCAACACCCATATTTGATTTTCTTTCGTAATTGTCTAGCTTCTTGCTAGTGTTTCTAATAAAGTTGCCGTTTACAAATAAAATAAAAAAAAAAAGGGGAAAGTGAAAAACAAGTACAATACTTTTGAAAAGATCTCAATTCAAATGACAAACCAATTAATAAATCAAACCATAGAAAAATAATTAAAGTTTTTTATCTTTTTTTTTTGGCAAAAAGAATATGTTATTAACTTCAATATAGACGTTGAAAAACAAGTACAATACTTTTGAAAAGATCTCAATTCAAATGACAAACCAATTAAAAAAAGACCACACTCAACGAATACACTCATCTTAACCGACAAAGTTTACACCAACTAGGGCTGCTTTTAAAAACAATGACATATGTAACTCAATAATGACTGAAGACCTGGAGTCAAAATTGTTAGCCCGTATATTATTAATTGTAATTAATTGTGTGTCAATCAATTAGTTGTGTGCCAATTAATTAGCTGTCTAATTGTAATTTAGCAAATCAATTAGGTGTATTATTATCCTTATCTTGTATCTTGTACCTATTTATAGGGATGTTTTTGTGTAATGCAATGAACACAAACTTTACCCTCTTACATGGTATCAGAGCCAAAACTAGATCCAAAACCCTAATTCAGTGCCAATCTCCAAAACCACAACACTCGTTTATTCCGACGTGCAAGGTCACGTTCTTGTGCTTAGGTCACAAGGTTTCTTTATTCGTGCAAGGTCACGATCGTGTGTTCTTCGTGCTTAGGTCACGAGGCTGTTATTAGTCGTGCAAGGTCACGCGGTTAATTTATCGTGCAAGGTCACGAGTTGTTTCTCTTTTTTTTCTCCTACGTGCAATTAACAAAACCACAACATATTTGTTTCTCTTTGTTTTTGATACCTTCGTGCAACAGTAAACACAAATCTTACCTATATCTAAACCCTAACTCACACGACCCATTCCATATTGTTTTACAATGACTGATGATTTGTTGACTATGCTTTTGGGTCGTTTGGGTTTGGCTAGTAGCTCGGCTACATCTATTGGAATCAATACTACATCTAAACAATCCCATGTTAGTCCAGTTGCTTATTACACCTTAACTGGCCCATGTCCTGTTTACTATAACCTTACTTACTATAGCCCTACTGCTCACCCAGTTAGCCCACTAAGCCACATTAGGCCTCCTCCTGGTTTCGCATATCCAATAGCTCCAATGCCTGACACACTTCCATATTACAACCCGACCCAACAGGTAGCTCAATCCTAGTCTTTTGGTTATCCAGTTGCGCACCCGTCCCAACAGGCCCAATCCGGGTCATCTGCTGCCACTCTCGGGTCAGTGGGACCCACGGTTACTACAGGACAGGAGACCACTTTACCTTATGTTTTTGCTACCTAGACGATCCATGATCCCGCTACTAGCGCCTGGAATATGGACACAGGTGCGAGTTCCCATCTTAATGATTCTGTTACTAATCTAAGTGAAGTTTTTAATTCGTGTATGTATCTGTCTGTCTCGATTGGCGATGGTCATTCCATACCCGTCACCAATACGGGCCATAGTATTTTTCCAACTTCCGTTAGACCTCTTCACCTAAATAATGTCCTTATCACTCCTCATATTGTCAAAAACTTAATATATGTTTGTCAGTTCGTTCGTGATAATAATTGCACGATTGAATTTGATGCGTTTGGTTTTTCTGTTAAAGACTTCATGACTCGTCAGGTGCTTCTTCGATGCGATAGCACGGGGGATCTTTACCCGGTCACGCATCCTTCTCCAATCCCTCGAGCTTTCCTTGTCAGTCAACATACGTGGCACCAACGTCTTGGACATCCAGGAGGTGATGTGTTACGTCGTCTTGTTTCTAATAATGTTATTTCTTCTAACAACGAGAAACCTCCCGTTCTTTGTCATGCTTGTCAGCTTGGCAAACACGTAAGGCTTCCGTTCGTCAGCTCTAATATTGTCGTTACTTCTTGTTTTGACATTATTCACTCGGATGTGTGGACTTCATCCATACCGAGTCTCTCAGGGTTTAAATATTATGTTTTGTTTTTAGATCACTATTCGCATTTTGTTTGGGTTTATCCTTTGCATAATAAATCTGATGTTTGGTCTAAATTTATTTTGTTTCGTACCTATGTTCGTACTCAGTTCAAGTGTGAAATTCGTTCATTTCAGTGTGATCATGGGGGAGAATTCGACAACCGTAACTTTCATAAACTTTTTGCCGAAAATGGTATACAGTTTCGATTTTCATGTCCCAAAACATCCAAAAAAATGGAAAATCCGAACGAATGGTTCGTACCATAAACAATCTCATTCGAACCTTACTTTTTCAAGCCAATCTTCCACCCACATTTTGGGTTGAGGCTCTCAATATGGCCACTCACTTGCTTAATATTTTACCTTCCACTGCAATTACCAATGAGATCCCTTATACTCGCTTGTTTGAAAAGCAACCGGACTACAGCCTTTTACACGCTTTCGGTTGTTTATGTTACCCTCACCTATATCATAATTACAAACTTAAACCACGTGTCACACCCTCCATATTGTTGGGACACGCTTCCAATCATCGTGGGTATCGATGTCTTGACTTACACACAAATAAAATAATTATCTCACATCATGTTACCTTTGATGAAACCGTTTTTCCATATAAATCCACTCAACCCACTTCGGTACCCACCTATACGTTTTTAGACGACATACCCGATATTATCCCTCCAGCAATTCCCACCAATCCCGCTGTGCAACTCCCACCTAAACCCATCACTCCAATTCATAATACCCCGATACAAAACCACCCTGATGCGATCCAATTCCCTACCACGTCCCAACAACTCTCACCGGCCCAAGTTTAAACCATCAAAGTTCAAGCCCACTCACCAAACCCATCCACGTCCGCGGTCCAACAACATATGCCTACCCCAACTCAATCACCCGTGACACAAAACGAACCTGTGGCTCAATCACCTATTATAATTCTCGATCCACCTGAAAACCCGAACCCGGTTTCGGTTCACCCCATGGTCACACGTTTCCGTGTCGGGACTAATTGTCCCACTGAGCGTCTCAATTTACATGTGTCTTCGGTTTCCCCTTTACCAAAATCTTATCATGATGCGTTTAATGATCCAAACTTGCAAAATGCTATGCGTGATGAATATCATACGCTTATTAAAAACAAAACTTGGACTTTAGTACCTAGACCACCGGATACCAATATTGTGCGTTGTATGTGGCTTTTTCGTCACAAGTATCTGGCAGATGGCACGCTTAGTCGCTACAACGCTCGTCTTGTGGCGAATGGTAGCACACAGATAGAGGGGGTTGATGTTGATGAGACCTTTAGTCCGGTTGTTAAACCGGTACTATTCAGACTGTTCTTAGTTTAGCTGTTTCTCGACATTGGTCGATTCATCAACTCGATGTCAAGAATGCTTTTTTACATGGTGATCTTTCTGAGACAGTTTATATGCATCAGCCTCCTGGATTTCGGGATTCTGTTCATCCTGATTATGTGTGTTTGTTACAGAGGTCTCTCTATGGGCTTAAGCAGGCCCCCAGAGCTTGGTTTCAGCGGTTTGCATCTTATATTACTTGGGTTGGTTTTTCTCATAGTCGATGTGACTCTTCTTTATTTATCTACAGACAGGGGACCGATACTGCTTTGTTGTTGTATGTTGATGATATTGTTCTCACAACTTCTTCCGAGAGTTTGTTGCAACAGATTATTAGATCATTACATCAGGAGTTTGTTATGACAGATCTGGGTCCGCTCAATTATTTTTTGGGAATATCGGTTACACGTGATTCTTCTGGATTATTTTTATCTCAGAAGAAGTATGCAGTTGAGATTCTTAAGCGGGCCGGTATGGTTAATTGTAATCCCATTCGGACTCCCGTAGATACTGAGTCCAAGCTGGGTGATACAAGTGATGTGGTCTCTGATCCGACTCTTTATCGAAGTCTTGCTGGTTCTTTGCAATATCTTACTTTTACCAGACCGGATATCTCTTATGTTGTTCAACAGGTTTGCCTTCATATGCATGATCCTCGAGAGCCTCATTACTCGGCTCTTAAACGGATCTTGCATTATGTTTGTGGTACTTTGAATTATGGGTTGCAGTTATTTTCATCCACTACTTCGGATTTGGTTGCATATTCAGATGCAGATTGGGCTGGCTGTCCCACCACTAAACGTTCGACTTCGGGTTACTCTGTTTTTTTGGTAATAATTTACACTCCTGGTCCTCTAAGCGTCAACCGACACTTTCTCACTCTAGTGCCGAGGCTGAGTATCGTGGTGTTGCTAATGCAGTTGCTGAGACTTGTTGGCTTTGCAACTTATTGCGTGAATTACATACTCCGTTATCTTTCGATACGCTTGTCTACTGTGATAATGTCAGTGCTGTTTATTTGTCTTGCAATCCGGTTCAACATCAGCGCACGAAGCACATTGAGATTGGTATTCACTTTGTTCGTGATTTGGTTGCTGCTGGTCAGGTTCGGGTTCTTCATGTTCCTTCTCGTTATCAGTTTGCAGATATTTTCACCAAATGCTTGCCTTCCACTTTATTTGAGGAGTTTCGTTCCAGTTTGAGCGTCCGAAGAACTCCCGCTCCAACTGCGAGGGAGTGTTAGCCCGTATATTATTCATTGTAATTAATTGTGTGTCAATCAATTAGTTGTGTGCCAATCAATTAGCTGTCTGATTGTAATTAGCAAATCAATTAGGTGTGTCATTATCCTTATCTTGTATCTTGTACCTATTTATAGGGATGTTTTTGTGTAATGCAATGAACACAGATTTTACTCTCTTACAAAAATGTTCTCACCGACCTACACCTTTTACGACGATATTTTTTTTTTACTGAATGCTAGTTAAAATTGTCACTACGACAAATAAATTGATAAAAAAAAGTAATTACAATTTAAAATAAATATATAGAAGGTAACGTGAGAGAGGTGATGGAATTGAATAAAAAATTGAGAAGTTGTCACTTGGCATACGTTTCGTCAGTTTTACTTTTAGCTCGGCCCCTCTACCGCCGTTTACTTGTCTAGTCTGTTTCATCTTATTAATTACTACTCCTTTCTGCTTCTAGTATTTTTTTTTAATTAAAAAATAAAAAATACTAATTTATTTATAAATAAAATAAAAATTGTGAAATATATATATATATATATTTTTTTTTTTTTGAACGGCAAAAATTTATTAAACTAGCAAGGAGCTAGAAAACAATTACAAGGAAATAAATTGGGGATTTTTTAACCAATCGTCCCAAGAAAACGTCGTATGACAACGACTTTTACACCAATTGAAAGCACAAAAAACTATAGCATCAAAAATTTCCGAACGTCTTGGAGGAGATTCTTCAAAAATGATCCGATTCCTAAAGTTCCAGATAAACCACCAAGATACGAAGAACACTCCCTCCAACATAGCTTTGACCTTAGAGGAGAACTGAATCGAAAGAATCCAAGACTGCCACTCTTGGAACGATGACCAGTCATGAGGATCTAAGCCCCACCATCTGCATATGCGACGAAGAACAAGCTGAGCCAAATCACAACGGAAGAAGATGTGGCAAACATCTTCCTCGCAGACTGAACAAACCGGACAAAGAGACGACTCAATAGTGATGCCTCTGCGAATCAGATTAACTCGAGTCGGTAAACAATCTTGCCGAGCTCGCCAAGCGAAGATGTTAACCTTAATAGGGATGTATTTGATCCATCTAGTCTGGGCAGCTTGATGCGGAAGGAAAAGATCATCAATGTAGTTACGAATCTCCTTAACCCGGAAGTTACCATCGCTAACCAAATCACAAACCCATCGATCACCTGAATTCGATAAAGTCACCGAATCCATCAAAGAAGTCAAATCAGCCAACAGATGTTCTTCGATACCACCCCGAGCATTTCTACGGAACGAAATATCTATCGGAGCACTAAGCTTAACAGCCACCGAGGCTTCTTTGTTCAGGTCCAATGCGAACAAGCGAGGAAATTTGACACGAAGAGGAACGTCTCCGATCCAACAATCGAACAAGAATCTCGAATCATCACCATTACCAATGCGTTTTTTACAATGCGACCAGAAATCAAAACCTTTCCCTTTTAACTTATTGACTTCCCTCATTATTGAACACCAGTTAGAGGATAGACTAGTCGAGTGAGTTTCCACCGAAGAACCATAAAGCGCACGAATGACTTTATACCCTAACGAGCCATCTTGGGATACAAAACGCCAAACCCATTTGAGAAGGAGGGCACGGTTACTGAAACCAAGATTGAGTTTCTTTGAAGCAGATCTGGTACAAGGTTATAGAAATCAGGATTGAATTTCTTGGATACAGGTTTATAACAATTTATTTAATTATTTGTGTGTGATCTTTCAGGTGTTCAGATCAGTTTATTTTGAAACCAAGATTGAGTTTCTATTAAACTGATCTATTTGATTCATTGAAACCAATTTGAGTTTCTTTGAATCGGATTTGGTACATATTTAAATAAATCAAGTCGAGTTTATTAGATACCAAATTATTTTAACAGTTCTTAACTGTTTCGTATTGACAAGTTTACTAATGGTAACACGAGTGTAACCCTAGTGAATCTTGTAAATGTAATTGGTACGCCAGTTACTGACATGGTTGCAAATCATGACGAATTTAGATTCATTGAAACCAAGTGGATTTTTTTTTGAAACAAATCTCTTAAAACATAAGTTGTTATTTTATTAGATAACTATAACATGTTCAATGAAATTAAGAAGGGTTTATTTGAAACAAGATATTGATAATTATACAAGTTATTATTAAATATCAGATTATATACATCATTTTTACTAAATTAGTGGAAGTGTTTGTTTGACTTGTCTAGTTTATTTTAAACCGGGTCGAGTTTAATTATTAACTAGATATAATTCTTGAAATTTTGAAGTTTAAAAGTATATCTGTAGAAACCTTATTGTTTCTTTAGAAGAATGGATCTATTGAAACCTTGTTGAGTTTCTTTAGATGAATGGATCTACTGAAACCTTGTTGAGTTTCAGTATAGAAATAGATCATGTAAAATAGATCTATTAA
>BQNB010011668.1:34822-80831 GCA_026074375.1 Tanacetum coccineum | reverse complement strand
AGAGATGAAAGATGTTTTTGAGTCTACAGAAAGTGAACTTTGTGAACTAGAGAGAAGCAAAATAATTTTTTGAAAGATCAACTTTTGGAAGTATCTCTCAAGCATGAAGCTTAAATAAGTGTGTTGTTAAATCATGAATGTGTAGACAATTTACTCCATGCTGAAATTGAACAACTTAAAAAAAATCCATCGAGATTCAAGAGGGTTTGCATGCAAGAATTAAAATTCTTGAAAAAGATGTTCAAAGGTGTGAAAAGCAAAGTGTTGATTTTGAATTAAAGTTACAGCATGAAAAAGAAAAACATAAATGGGATTTAAGTTTTAAGAATAAAAACACAAATCCTCTTGATTATTCTTGGATTTCAAAAATGGAAAAACTTGAAAATGAGAACGTGTCTTTGGATTTTACGGTGCAATCTTTGATAAAAAAACGTGGCAATGTCAAATTAGAATATCAAAAGCTTTTTAATTCAATAAAAAAGACACGGTCTCAAACTCAAACGGAAATGGACGAATTAATTGCTCATGTCTCTGAGAAAACGTATGCGTATGGTGTTATTCGTGCTGAGAATCAGAATCTTTTGTGTACCATATCTGAGTTAAAAACTAGACTGGAAAATATTGAAAAAGGTAAGTCTGTAAATACTAAGTTTGACAAGACAAATGGTTCTCAACCTCTTCTTTGTGCCACACCATTACACAAACACGTTATTCAAAAGAAAACAGATGTTCAAAAATCAGAAGAAAACCATGTCATGTCAAAACCAGTTACTTTACAGACTTCACCTGCCAAACAAAGAGGGGTAAATTCAAACAATAATGTCATAGCACTTGGAATGTACAAGGTTGTCACAACACATGAATCACAAACAAACGAGACTAAGCATGATTTATCTTCTACAGGAATGAATATGGTATGTGCTTAATTAAACATACCTTTGACCTAATAAAACGTGCTTAAAAGACTAAAAACATACCAAAAATACATTGTATATTTGTGTGTTTTGCATTTGTATTATACAAGTAACAGATATCAACAAAAAGGACAAAATTCAAGCCAAAATGGACAAAATCAAGCACGGGAAAGAAAAGAGCATGAAAAAGTCAAAAAGTCAACTAATTCAAAGTCAAAAGTCAAAGACGAAGCCAATATCGAAGAAATGTTAAATGGGCCAACCCGTACCCATCTAATGGGCCGGGTCAGCCCATTAAAACATTATGAAGACCTAATAAATCCAAAACCCTTACCCGGCCCAATAACAAAGCCCAAACCCACTTAACAGCCCAACCATTTGGCTGTTAAGTCATTTACAAAACCAATACTTGTTCCTTCACAACGTTAGTCCAAAAGGACTAACAATGTCAGTCCAAAAGGACTAACGGTGCAAACACTTATCAAATTCAAGGGATTAACGACTGTTATCTTCTAATTCCCCAAAAACGTATAAAACCCTTTCCTGCTAAGCTACTATTCACCCTCCCCTATCACTCTCAACTCGACCTCCCCCCTGCATCCAAACAAACCAAAGTCACACCCCTCAACCCCACTTCACATAGACCAAATGCTACCTTGGCAATCCCCTTAAACATCATTTGTCAATGGAAGAAGACAAAGAATGGATGGTTGAGATCAATGAACTTGGTGAACACTCAAGATTGATGGCCAGGATGAGTTTTTGATTTACCTCACAGAAGAAACACAATGAAGACCCCAAGCCTTGAAGATTTTTAGTATATATAGGGTTCTTGTAAGCCTTTGAAGGGTAGTTTTTTTATCCAAGTTTTAATTTTCAGCTTATATTAGTTTAATTTAGCTTATTGTATTTTTTTAAAACCTTGTACTGTTTTTAAGTTTAATAAAATTCAAGTTTTTATGATGGCGATTAGAAGTGGCTTTTTGTTTCTAAGACATTATGTGCGTAATCTGGAAGGAGATGATTTGCTTACAGGCGATCGCGAAAATTTATATACTATCTCCAATTTTAAATGCTGTTCTTCACTAGTTTGTCTATGTCTAAGGGCAACTTCTGACAAGTCCATGGTTATGGCACGTAGACCTTCACATCTTAAATTTTGGGCACATAAAACATCTTACAGACTTGACTTGGTGATGGTCTGTCCCAAAGTTTAAATATGGAAAGAATCCAAGTAAAAGTAACAAACTGTTGTATTCGTAAATAGCTTTGAGTACTTAAATCCATAAGTAGAAAAGAGTATGATATAAATCAAGTAATCGAGTTCGTAATGAGTATGTAAACAAGTTGTATTTAGCATGTATTCTCCCCCGAGATTTGTAAAGCAAGTGAAAGAGGGGCTATAAACTCACATCGATGTTGTAGAACGATTGGCGGGAATGCGCACATTAAACGCCAGACAAAACGGAAACTGGAACGGCTCGACCAAGAAGTTGCAACTAATCTTAACGCCTAGTCCCACTAGCCTAAGATAATGTATTTGGGTTTCCCGATGAATGGTTACATCAACGCGACTCGTTGATAAAATATTTAGATTTCCAAGTTGTAATAGTTTGGTGGTTGGTTAAATAAATAAATCAAAATGCATATGTAATTCATACGATGAATCACATAGCAGAGTATGTAATATATCCCGTATATATTACATATGAAAAATAAGCAATTATATAATTCGTATGATGAATTATATAATAAGACCAACAATCAAAAGAATAATTTGAAATATATAATACTTTGCAAATTTTATTTAAGAAACGTGAGTAAATGATTAAACAAAATAATTCGACACGTTTTAGAAAATCACCACTTAAATAAATAAAAGTTCTTAGCATAAAAGTAAACGTACGTTTTAAAGTTATAAATCATGTACATTATGTTTTTAAAGCTTTTACAAAGGTTATGATGTTAATTTCCAGTTGACAATTATAAAATATAAAATAATATTTTATAATCTAGTATATTGTTTCCTTGACGGTTTGCTAAAATAGTTATCCCATTTGAAAAGTATAGTTTCCGTTTGTTTATCCGGTTATTGAAATATTACAAATTAACAATCTTAAAATTTATATAACTTAATCCTTTTTCAATCTATTCGTGTTGCAATTTACTCGTGTGATCACTATATATAATTAGGCGAGACTAAATAATATATGACACGTTTATTTAACCATTAACCACCATTAAATCCGGTTTTATATTTATAAAATCTTATGATATATTTATTAATTGATTTATATAAATCAAAACACACCCTAAAGGTTGTTTCTGCTCACCCAAACACGCCCTATGCATTTCCTGCTCACCCAAACACACCTCTACGGTGTTTCCTGCTCAACCAAACACTCCCTTATGGAGTTTCTGTACAACCAAACGCTCCCTAATATGTTTTAGTTCAACCAAACACACCTTTAGTGCGAGACTGCCATACCAAACGCACCTTTAGTGTGAGACTGCTAAACCAAACGCACCTTTAGTACGTGACTGATAAACCAAACGCACCTGTGGTGCTATCCTTAAACCCAACGCACCCTTGGTGCGATTTCTGCTAAACCAAACACCCCTGTTTGGCAAATCTACCAAACCAAACGCACCTTCTTGGTGCTTAATCGACAACCAAACACACCTAATATGTTGTTAATCCCTAAAACCAAACACCCCAGTTTGGTTATTCTACTAAACCAAACACACCTCTTGGCTGCCCACATCAGCCAAACGCACCCTAAAGGTGTTTCTATCACAAACCAAATGCACCCTGTTGCGTTTTAACAAACCTAACCGCAACCTCGGCTGGTGCTAAATCTAATGCACCCTCGGCTGATTACCAAAACCAACGCACCCTCTTTGGTGTTATAAACCCACAACCAAACCGCACCCTCTTCGGTGCATATCATATCCAAACGCACCATATTCTGATGAAAACATACCCTTTGGTGGTGATGAGATCAACCAAACGCACCGTTGATGGTGCGACAGTCAAACCAACGCACCCTTGTGGGTGGCCGTACGGTGGTGGTGGCGTCGGTGTGGTTGGTCGCGGCGGTGATGATGGTGCTGTCGGTGGATGAGGATGATGATGTGACGAGGGTGGAGCGGCAACAGTGGTGGTGTAGGTGGCGTTATAAAGGAGGTAGCGGCGGCTGGGTGGTGGTGGAAGGGTGGGTGGCGCGTGACTGCGAGTGGGTGTGGGGATCAGATCAATCGGGTGATGGGGATCATTTTTGGATACGACCGGAAAAGTCCGCCGGAAAAGTTTTCCGGCGGCGACGACGGTGGCGGCTGGCCGGAGGAGGTGGCCGAAAATGAGGGAGAGGGAGAGAGTGTTTATGTGTAATGTGTGTGTTAATTTTTGTGTTAAATGAATAAAAATGTAAAACTTTTATATATATAAAAGTTTAAAATTGAAAATAGAAAGTGTAACAAAGTCTAGGGTCAATTGTGTAAGTTTTATTATAGTTTTGATAACTATTGGTTTGGGGCTTGTTTGAACTAGTTAACGGTCGATTCGAGTCCCGAAACTTGTGACATTGTTTTCCAAATCATTTTTCCAACGAAAATGAATATTCACTCGACTAATTTTCATAAACGTGTTATCAATTTATTTAACACGTTTATTATTTATTTGTGCATTACTGATAAACTTTGTCCGTAAAATGATCTTTTACTTAAATATTTGCGTTTTTAACAAACGTTACTGAATAAAATGATAAATAATTTATTAAATATTTTTATTTAATAAAAAGTGATAATTTAATATAATTTAATTATTTTCTCGATTCTAAATCTTGCGAGGGCATTTCAGTTACTTTCTGACAGTTTTCGGGTCTCGGTCAAAACTGAAAAGTTGTCAGGAATGTCGTTTTACATCAAATTGCTTTAGAGTCCGAATAATGAAAACGTGATTTAGCTGCTCGTTTTTGATAAATCAACTTAGAAATAACATATATTTTCTCGTTTCTTTTCAAATAATTTTGAAAACTTAATTCGTAATGAGAGACAAATAAGAATAAATATGATTTATTATTTAAATAATTTTCAAAAATTTACCGGCTACGCGGTAATCGCTTTTATGTGACCGTACAAAGTCAAAAGTCAAAAAGTCAAGTCAGACCCAAAAAGTCAAAGGTTAAATAGTCATTTAAAAATCCGAAAATTCCCAGTTGTTACAAACTTGATTCTTTATCTTAAGAAAATCTTATGAGTGAAAGAAAGATAAAAAATCATCCAATTTAAGAAAACCTATAAGCGAAGTTGTTGGCGGAAATATCTCAACGGCTATATTAAATTAAAGAAAATATGTTCTGATCCAAACAGTACTAACGGTAGCCTAACAGTACTAAGTTTAGCCTAACAGTACTAAGTAATGCCCAGCAGTACTAAGTTTAGACTAACAGTACTAAATAATGCCCAACAGTACTAAGTTTAGCCTAGCAGTATTACCTGTTGAGGTACCAATTTTAACCTCAGTTCCGTTCCAAAAGGCATTTCCATCATCAATGTTGATTCTCACAAGCTCTCTTTTTGTTTTTAAGCTCACTATATCTCTCAATTCTTTTGCTCACTGAATCACTATGTCTGTTTTTAATTCACACATCTCTCTTTCTATTTTGAACTCACTACATCTCTCATTTCTTTTTCTCACTTAAACACTCTGTCTATTTTTGTTTCACACATCTCTCTATTCTTTTAAGCTCACATTTTCTCTCTATCTGTTTTTGCTTTCTCTCAATTCTCACAGGAGTAATTATAACAACAGTAGTAATTATACATACCAGTAGCAATTTAGGCCAACAACACTAACTTGAATTTCATCATTAGCTGTTGTTCCATTCCATAATTAACCTCCCCTCAATCAATGCTTCAGAGGTTAAGCATTCTAATACTTGCAATCAGATATTAAATCTGCCAACATCAAATACTTTTGTGAGCAGATCTGCAACATTCTGATTTGTATGAATCTTGATCATCTGAATAAGCTTCTTCTCATTGGAATCCCTGATGAAGTGATGTCTAATCTCAATGTGCTTAGTCTTTGAGAGACCCGCTACCCCCAAAGCTACCCTACTGGTTTTGAGAAGCTGTCTTTGCTATACAACAGTACTGTTAAAAGAGTCAATGCATTTTTTACATATCACGGCCGAAATAAATTCAATGATTTTTGTCAAGTCAAGTTAAACTAATTCTTAAGGTGAAGGTTTATCTAGAATTCTTTCGGAATCTTTTTTCAATAGGAAATAAAGAAATGAAGATGATTTTGAGTCGACAGAAAGTGAGCTTGATGAATACTAGAAAAACAAATTGAAATTGTTGATAAGATTCAACTTTTGGAAGCATCACTCAAACATGACTGTTGAGCTGTGTGTGTTGATTAATCTAGGAGGTGTTAGATAAGATCTTTTAAATACTGAACTTGAAATAAGTCTTCTCACAAAAGAAGAAAATCTTTTGAGATTTAACGAGGATTTGACAAAGCAAGAATAAAAATTCTTGAAAGTGTTCAAAGATGTGTAATAAGCATAAGTGTTGATTTTTCAATTAAAATTAAACATGAAAAAGAAATCAAAAATGGGATTCCACTTGCGAAAAATATAAAATCACAATTCCGCTTGATTAATCTTGGATTTCCAAAGTGGAGAAACTTGAGGATGAGAACGTGTCTTTGGATTTTACAGTGCAATCTTTGATAAAAGAACGAGATAATGCCAAAATGGAGTATAAAAAAGCCTTTTCGATTCAAGAAAAAAGACACGGTCTCAAACTCAAAAGGAAATGGATGAATTGATTGTTCAAGTTTATGAGAAAAAACATATGCAATATGTTGTTATTCGTGTTGAGAATCAAGAATCTTTTATTACCAATATCTGGAGTTATAGAAAAGATTGGAAAAAGTTGAAAAAGCGTATGTCTGTAATGACTAGTTTGACAAAACAAAATGGTTATCATCTCTCTTCTTTTGGGTCACACTTAACAAACATCGGCTTTTAAAAAGGAAAAACGGATGTTCCCAAATCAGAAGAAAACCATGTTTTGTCAAAACCAGTCACTTTACAGACTTCATCCTACAAAAACAAAAAGGGCAATGCAAACACAAATGTCATTAGACAAGGAATGTACAGAGTTGTCAATACAACACAGAATCTAGACAAAAACAAACATGACTAACGAGTGGTTTATCTCTCTCTACAGGAATGAATGTACATCTAGAGTTGGAAAGAAACAATGAGTAGAGATTCACATGATGTGCACAGTGTCATAGATAACTTAAGAATGCAGAAAAAGATAGGTAGCAGTTTATATTAGGAAAAATAAGCAAGCAGATGTTATTCCGAACAAGGAAAATGTAATTGATGTTGATGTTGCAAACGCTTCTAAAGCGAAAACTTTGTTATGTGTTTCTTGTATGAAAAAATTCGTCTATATTGTGCGCTTATTCCTTTGTCTGATTTTAAATGTGTTGCAAAGCATAAGTTGAATGTGCGTTCGAATGTTCGTAGAACCTTCTCCACTAATTCTAGATCACCAAAAATCTTCAGAAACTACATTTGTAGCTCCTAAGACTAGGTTTTCTGAGAAAAGACACAATCTAAGACTCTAGATACTACTTTTGTAGTTTCTAAATCTAAGATTGATGTAGAAAGTGCCTCAAAAGTAAGGACAAGGTTTCCTTAGTGCGTCTAGGATAAGCAAAGAAGTTTGTGAGAAAAACAGTTAATGACTTTTCATAAAAAAAAAGATTCGTAACAAGTTGTATTTGGCAAAAGTGATTTGAATCACTAACACAATTGTTATTTGGAATCTGTGTCAGCGTAAAACTGAATTTTTCATAATACTTGGTATCTGAGAAACCATCAGTTTTCGCTGTTTAAGAAAGGGTGTCAAAATGCCCAGTTCTCCTTGTAGCTGTATCTTCTTGTGTTGCTGGTAGTGTCATGTTCGTTTCTGTGGGTTGTATGATAGTGGTTGTTCAAAAGCATTATGAGGGTGACAGTCACTATGAGAAATTTTATTAAAGAAATGTATGGCTGATCACTTTAGGAAATGGATAATTAGCGAGCAATCACAGGCTATGGCGATTATATACATGGCAATATCACTATTTGTCATGTATATTATGTTGAAGGTCTTGGACATAACCTCTTTAGCGTTGGACAATTTTGTGATGGAGATTTAGAAGTGGCTTTTCGTTCCAATACATGTTACGTACGAAATCTGGAAGGAGATGATTTGCTCACAGGAGGACGCGATTCTAATTTGTATACTATCTCCATTTCTGACATGGCTGCTTCTTCTCCCGTTTGTCTCATGTCCAAAGCAACTTCAACAAAGTCATGGTTACGACACCGAAGACTGTCACATCTTAATTTTGGTATCATAAACAATCTTACCAGACTTGACTTGGTTGACGGTCTACCAAAGTTCAAATATGGAAAGGATCACCTTTGTTCTGCTTGTTATATGGGGCAAAGCAAGATAAGCTTCTCATCACCTAATTTGGTTCCAGTGATCATTCCAAATCTGGAGTTACTTCATATGGAGTTATGCGTAAAATGAAGGTTGCTATCGATCAATGGAAAGAAGTATATTCTTGTGATAGTGGATGATTTTTCTAGATATACATGGGTTTATTTTCTTCGCTCAAAAGATGAAACTCCAGAGATCATCAAGAAATTCATTACTCAAGCTCAATTAAATTACAAAGCCAAAGTGTGTAAGATTTCGTATTAACATAGATAGGTATTGATTCAAAACCATGGACTCTTTAAGCTATTATGAAAAGTTAGTGCATCATGAAACAATTTTCAATTATGCACACCTCAGTAACATGGAGTAGTGAAAGAGTAATCGTTACTCATGTTGAGGTATCGACACATGCTAAATTTTTCTAGTTACCTGAATTTCTTGGTGAAGAGGGTCTACCTTGTTTATACTCAACAACGGTCAATCTCCATACACGATACAAACCCTCAACATCTTCAAATCTTCCTCAATCACATATCCAAAAAAATATAATTTAACAATTTTACACCCTTCCATTATCTTCACAATTCCCCCATCCCCCCCTTCCAATTTATATAAAAATTAACAATTCCCCACCCCTTAAAATCAAACACTCTCACCCCATACCATTCTCACAATACTTAAATTCTACCTACATAAATCCCTAAATAAACTCCCTCCAACATCAACCCCCAACAACACTCTCCCATCACACACCCTCCTAAATTCACCAAATAACTACCTAAATCCTCCCACAACATTCTCATAAAATCAACCTACAATATCCCCTCACCTAACATCCTCACAAAACCTAAGAAATACAAGTGTGTATCTCGCTGTACACACACCACCAACCACCCACACCTTCCCACATCAAAAAATATATAACCAAACAAAATAAACCTACCCAAAAACACCCTCAAACCCCCACTAATACACCACATAACTATACACTAACCCCCCTAATATTCCACCAAACCCTATTTACACCCCCCAAACCAGACACCAATATAATCAAAAACTCATAATAATGATACTAATATCTGATATATCAAATACCCTAACCATAATTATAACACTCCTACTCCACTCTACAACCTCAGATCCCCACACTCCCCCCCCACAAGACTCCCCCCTCCCCACCCCCACCTAACCACCACCACTCCCAACACACCAACTTACTCACACTCCACACTCCTCTCTCCATCCCCCTCAACATATCACAGAAACACCTACACACCCTCCTACATTTAGTATTACTCTCACACACATCTCTCCACACATCCTAAACAAATAACACACCCTACCTCACCCTCCCTCCCCATCCTTAATTTCCCACCTATCAATCTCTCTCTCACACTCACAGCACTCTCTCCATCACCCCTCTCTCCACACACTCACATACCAACTAACACTCTCACCCTTCACAATTCTTTATCCTCCCCCACAGTACAACCACCCACCCCAAATAGATATAGATTCTCTCAATCACTACCACCCTCTCCCTCTCCCACACTCTAACTATCTCTCCCACACCACATCAGTAACAACGTCTAACATCCACCTCCTGTCTATCCCCTACCTCCCTCTCTGCACCACGCTATGCGTGCCTCCACACGCTCACCTGTCACACTTCTATAACCTACTGGTATTAATGTAACTGCGTGACCTATCACTGTTCCTCCCACCTCCCTATAACGTGCCCCTGCTGTCACACCCATCAAAGTAACCACCATCACCGTCCCTCTCATAACAAACCCTTGCTGAAGTAACCCTCATAGTCCACTCCCCTTCCCCTTTACTCACATCACCCAAATAGAGGATATCTTTTTTACTCCATCATAAAGCCATATGTGTCAACTCGTAGCTACGCTCCCCTACCACGCCCCCTGCCCACCTCTTCCACCATTGCCGATCAAAATCACATACTACCCACACACTACATGCCCCTATACTTGAGCAACTACACATCAACTCTCACCACACTCTATCTGCCACAATGACCACTATTTACAACATTCACATATGAATAATGTCACAATGTCCAGAATCAGTTAAATTTCAGCTGTCAACATTGTGATGCCACACATAGATCGTCAACTCCAATCTCTCGCTTCACCCACTGCTCTCCCAGTATATTGTCATGATATCGTCTTCATCTGCGCTCTATATCTCGTTACATTAGAACAACTCCCTTTATCCCTACTTGCCTCTATCACGTGCTTACCCACACTGTCTAGTATACATATGACCACACACTCACCTCTCACAAAGATCAACAACGCACGCCCTACACCCGTGCACAACCTCCCTCATGTATCTCTCAACTAAATACTTTCTCCAGTACCCCAACTCCCACTTTCCGTCCCCTCCCACCGCCTCCTCACTCGCTCCCTCACGCACAATGCTCTCTACACAGCTCTTACTATATATATAGATAGAGAGTACTCTCATCCACCCCACCCCACCAGCCCCTCCCGACATAATAGCTCGCTCCCAGAACGCAACACTACACCGACCCAATAGATCATTGGTCAAATGAACACCCGCATCTACCATCATTGTCCGTATAACCGCTCCATCTAACCCAACACTCACAAATAATCACAACAAGACTACATCTCTCCGTACCGTTTGTCACATCAACTATACCAACCCCCACTTTTACTTTAAGTCTCATTGAACCCCAAATGTGTACAAAAAACTATACTAACAATACATGATCCGAGTACAAATAATATTATATAGTGTATTGACTTAGATCATCTACTCATCAACTATCATAAAATACTATATCATAGAACTAACACTTTTCCACTGTGATGACAATCATTCAATATCCATCCACGCACCACACCCACCCAACCTTCAATACAAATGACAACAACCATCTATATAAACCTCCACCCCCAATGTACGTCCATCAGAATTCATTTAGAACTCTCTATGTATTCCTAAAACATCAATTTTACTTATCATAAAGAGTGTAACTAATTCCTCCATTATACTCTACTCTCTGCCCCCTCTCCTCTCTACCTAACTCGCACACCTCCATCAAATTCCCCCCACGTCTTTAGTTGTGTAACTAGAGAGACGACTATCTCTACATGTGCTTTTGTATGTTCATGTATATCCTTAATGTCGACTTTACTCAAACTGAAATTTATGAGTGTATATAGAGAGAGAGTAGATAATTGTTGTGTCTACTCGTATCAATCCACAGACCCCAATAAGAATACTATATCTCTCCCAGTCTCATCTCGCCCTATCCCCCTTTATGATATCAACGTTGCTCCCCCGCCAGATTAGTAATCACTGCTCAAAATCTCGCTCTCTCAACCTCTCCAATCCTCGAGTACTTAAGACTAAGACTACCATGTTGATAAATGTTCCACACTACATACAAGTGTACAACGCATACTGTGTCAGTGCGTCGTGCACTAATGTCATCGTCGATCTCCTCTGTCGACCTTTGATAAGACATCTAACTCGACGTATCCGAAAACAGTATACTCCAATTAAAGTGAGTAAACCTGCTTTTTCTATACAGATAGAGTGACCTCTGCCACACAAAATTACACTAGAGATCACTATGAACATACACCGTAGAGAGATAGAGACGAGATAGATAGATAAGAGATCTAGAGATAACATCGCTTGATAGAGTAGATCATGTATATGCACTAGAGAGAGAGATCTGTGCGAAACCAGTATATGTTTCCTGATGAAAGCAAACCAGCCTATCAGAAAACCGAGTAACCCTAGTCAGAGACAATACTCCACCAGACCCCTACACCTCTTCTTGATAACACTCCCCCTCCCGCATCTCCACAAAGACCCCAATCAGTATAGTAGACTGCACCCACGAAAGACACATCACCAGCTGAAGAACTAGTCGTGTTCGCCAATGACGTGCATGGAAAGCGACCAGATAGCGAGATGTTCCTGACATAGCGCGCCTAGACATCAACGTGAGAGTGTCTCTACGCACGCTACCGAGCCCACTAAGCACTATAATTGTCCCCCCCCTTCCAGAGCTAGTGCGTTTGGGGCATTCTGTCATAACATGAGAAACCTAGTACAACAAACTGTTTCCTATTAAGTCTTTAGTAAATGTGTGTGATACGAAGTTGACGCGAAGTCACGCAATAATGTTAGCGAGATTGCTTGTTTAGAGCACAGTAGTTAGTATGTTAGAGTAGCTTTGTCTGAGACCCTGTGTGACTCGAGTATACTGTATGTCATTCCCTGCTCTAAGATCAGACAGAACTTCTGCAGATGTTCAGCTAACTAGTCTACTTTAAAATATCGCTGAATATCACGCTATCGCGTTCCGTTGTGTAGTCTACCTTACTAAGATGATCTACTATATCACCTTAAATCTACGGCAGACGCTATTTTGCGCGCTCAACATCGCGTGCGACACGCGTGCCACACACACAACACATCACACATATCGATCTCCGTCCTCGCAGCTGCCGTTGTGCGCGGCCCTCCTTCACGACTAAACTTTTCTTTCTTCTAAGCTCTTCAATCTAGATTTATATGCATTATTATATTCTTAATTTTTGCACGTTGCTATTTTAGATAGTCCTTAGTATACTTTAAGTCTTCATATTAAGCCTTTTTTGCCATATAAGGTTTTGATTGGATACTTATAATTTTTAAGGCCCAAAGATTGTCCCCTCCAAGGTTGTTTTGGTCTGCAGGTTTTTTAGCTTATAGCTTATTGCCTTTTGTAGTTTTTCCAGCTTATATCATCTGCTATTTAAGCGTTAACATGTGCTTAATAAAGTTGTTTTAAACCAATATTAGTCATTTTGTTTTTGTTTAAGCTTTTTAGTGCTTGTTGCATTTTAGTTTTTACAGAAATTTTTAGTTTTTAAGACTAAGTGTGGCAATTCTGTCATAATTAGCTCTAGTGTAGCTTATTTTCTTTACTTATTTTGTTCTCTAGTGTTAGTGGTATAGCTTATAGCTGTGCTAGCTTATTCCCATTTTTTTAGCTTATTTAGTTTTAGAGGGCCCAAACAGTTAGTTTAGCGTAATGAGTTTTAGCTTAAACAAGTTTTAATTCTGAATCCTTGTGCTTAATTTTCAGGCTTATTTTGTTAAGTTTAAAAAATAGTTGTAGTTTTAAAAAATGTTCTCCTTTATGTGTTTAATAAGTTTGAAAAAAAAGGCAAGATGGGGAAGTAAGGGGTGAGCAGGGCTCGAACCCCTTACCTCAACCCATCTAAACCTTTATATCATACACCTCTTACACGCGGTGAACATTAGCTCATTCCGGGAGGTATTGCTTCATTAATTATTTAAGGGCTAAAAAGTCCAGTAAGCTTCAGATTTTTTAGAGCTTATTGCTGGCTTAGTTATAAGCCGAATTTCAATTTATATTTTTCTTTAGTAACCAGACTTGTTTTTAAAGTATTTTTAATAAATATTTTCAGAATTTTTCAAGTTTTGTTTAATATTTTTTATCATTTTTTTTCATTTAAAAACTGCTTTTTAATTTAATTAAATAAAATAAAAATCAAAACTTATTTTTCTTTTTTAGAACAATTTTATTTTATCAGTATGCACTTAAAGAAAAAATAGAAATAATTCGTAGGGTCATTTTGCAAAATTTCGATTTTTAAAGAACGGATTTATCCGTTCTCGTTCTTCTCGGTTTGTAATCATAATCAACTCCGTTTTCAGTCTAGTTTTTTTATTCTTTCTTTTTAGTCACTTATAGCTTATTAAAAGTAAAAAATTCACTTTAGGATTAATTTTCCACATTTTATGTTTTTAGTCGCGTTCGTTTTTAATTTCCGTTCTCGTTTTTGTAATTTAAGCCTAATTGCCTTAATTTTATGTTCCCGTAGACTTAGGATTTCATTCTTATGCCTTATTTATGCTTCCCGTAGAACTTTAAGTTAATCATTTGCCTTTTTATGCTTTCCCGTAGTTTTAGGTTTAAATTCCCGTTTTCGCGTTTTTCCTAAATTGCTTTTGTTTAGGGTTTTCTTTTATTCGATTTTGCATATTATTAGTAGTTTTAGAAACTCAACCCCATATCTTTTCCATTCAAGCATTGATATTCAAACCGACTCTCGATTTTCAATTTCACGCCTCGTTGGGAAGAACGACCCGGGTCCGATTTTAAACTTTGTGGATAACGAAGTGAGAAACTGATACTTCCAGTTTACTATACTACTATTATTGATATTATCCTATTTGTTATATATATTTATATATTTATTTATATTTGTATATGTGGTAAAAGGAAACAAATCAAGGCTGATGAATTTAATCAAGAAGACACTGCTGATTTTGATGGTAATGCACAGTTTGTTCCATATAATCCTCCAAGTCATGAGGAAATTGAGTCATCTACAACGGCTCTAGAACCATCAAATGTGCAGAATTTTCACCAAGTACAACCCTCAACTCACGTTTGTACAAAAGATCATCATCTAGATCAAGTTATTGGTGACCCATCCAAACCTGTTATGACTCGCCAACAGTTACACACAGATTCTGAGGTATGCATGTATGCTTTAACCGTCAGTACAATTGAACCAAAGAATATCAAAGAAGCTATGGCAGATCACAGTTGGATTGAGTCTATGCAAGATGAGTTAAATCAATTTGAGAGACTTCAAGTTTTTTGAACTCGTTCCACGACCATAAGTAAAGAATATTATTGCTCTCAAATAGCTTTGGAAGAATAAGTGTGATGCTGAAAATATTGTGGTTCGGAACAAAACTCGTCTTGTGGCTAAAGGATATAAGCAGGAAGAAGGCATTGATGTTGAAGAGTCATTTACTCCTGTTGCTCGTCTTGAGGCTGTTCGCAATGATTTATTGGTATGCTGCTCCATTATGTATATCACTATCTTTAAAATGGTGTCAAAAACGGGCTTTTCTCATATGGTCCTTTGAAAGAAGAAGTCTAGGCAGTCAACCTGACGGATTTATTGATCCAGAATTTCCAGATCCCCCCAGTCTACGTGTTTGAAAAAAGCCTTCTACGGTCTTAAGCAAGCACCTCGTGCATGGTATGGAAAATTGTCTTCTTTTCTAATTGAACATGGGTTCACTAAAGGTATTATTGACCCGACTTTGTTCACACGACGTCACGGGGGAGACATATTACTTGTTCAAGTATATGTTGATGACATTATTTTTGGATCAACAAATCCAGATTTTTCAAAACGTTTTGCAAATCTAATGAAAAATAATTTTGAAATGTCGATGATGGGTGAACTAAAGTTCTTTCTTGGACTTCAAGTTCATCAATCTCCCCGTGGCATATTCATAAGAGTTCTTGTCACATACGCATTGAATTGTTAAAAAAACATGGTCTGGATGCAGGTGTGTCTCCATGGAGTACATCCTATGGTAACTGAGAGGCTGGAATGCTGATTACAGGCAATTACTGATCACACTCGACTTATCGCTCGTATGATTAGGGAGGGCTTATGTTACTAAACAGGCCCAAGGTCTTCGACCAGCATTGCTTTTGTACTTTTGTATGTGCTCGTTTTCAGCACTGTCCTACGATCAAATACCTCATCAGAGGTATTATACGGATCTTTCGCGGTACTAAGGACGTCTATAACATGGGCCTATGGTATCGAAGGATTGATTCTGTTTTTGAACTAATTGCATATTCAGATACGGACCATGCAGGTTGTAAAGATGATTGTAAAAGCACATCAGGAGGAGTGCAATTCTTAGGTGGAAAGCTCGTGAGTTAGAGTTCAAAGAAACAAGATTGTACTGCGATGTCTACTGCAGAAGCTGAATATGTTTCATTGTCTGCATGTTGTGCTCAAGTGATATGGATGCGTACTCAACTGCTTGACTATGGATTTAAATACAATCGGATTCTGATGTATTGTGATTCCAAGAGTGCCATTGCTATTTCGTGCAATCTAGTCCAACATTCAAAGACAAAGCACATTGACATCCGGTATCATTTTATTAAATAACAAGTTGAGAGGGGTACTGTGAAATTTTACTTTGTCAGAACAGAATACCAATTAGCGGATCTATTTACTAAGGCGCTTCCAAAAGAACGCTTTGAGTATCTAGTTCATCGCATTGGTATGAGATGTATGACTCCAACTCAGTTGGAAAGTCTGACAAAGTCATCTTCGTGAAAAGATCATACATCACAATCATGTAAATAAATACTCCCTCCGTCCCATAATTATTGTCCACTATTGACTTTTGCGGTCTTTATATTACAACTTTGACCTTACGTATTATTTTTTGTGTTATATAAAATTTGATGCAAAATATATGAATGGATTGATTTTTAAATGTATAGGTACAACAACAACATGTAGCTGACGTTCATCCAGACGAACTGTGTCCTCCAAACAAACGATATGATCTTATGGATGCCAACAAGAAGGTTGATCTTGAACAAGTGCAATGTCCACCCGAAAGCAAAATACTGACGAATATCATCAAGAATCATCCTTTACGATTCAGTATTGTTGCTTCTTCTCTGTACCATGGATTCTTATGGCACATTTTGGCATACTTTGAAGGAGGGAAGGATTCAAGTATTGGCTCCGTTTTTGCTTGGTCAAGAAAAAGCTTTCTCTTATACTAGATGACTTTCAGGACAATCTTTCACCTTAACAACATGAGCATAATGACAACTATCTTGTTGTTTTGTACCCCACCATTATTTTTGGACCATGGTTCCATTCTATAAAACAACAATAGGGCTTTACAATGGAGCTGAATGAATGAAGACATCATCAATAAAGGGGGCTTTATGGACAATGGTTTCTACAGCCAATGGCAACGTTATGCAAGTTATTTTCCAATTGCTTTGACAACTACGTGTCCACTGGATGGGATCAACCGCAGTTGCGCTTTGTCAATAAACATTCATGTGGATTATTGGGAGCTGCTTTCGGGAAGACTTTTATCGTATTCTTCTTCATTGTCCCATATTCGATTACTTATTCAAGATTTACAAAGATCGAATCATTAGTCATTACCATGACTTGTTTTCTTGACATTCAAAGACGGGCTCGAGTTAGATATGTATCACAATCTGCAAGAATGATGAAACATATGTAATAATATCTTTAATTCAGGGAGACACTAAGATAATGTTGGCATGCAAATTTCCAGATTGGATGATCACTGAAGTGATGCAGACAAGAGACCATTATAGAATGTATGTGGTTGTTGTTGGTTGGGTTAGATGTTCCTCTAACTCATTCATCAACCGACTGAGTTCAACCAGGGAAACGCATAGACACCTAGCGCCTCTAGGTCACCTAACCCTAAAATGGATGCAACAGAGTCAAGTGCTCTAAAATGGTCTACTGTGATTCGTTTTGGTCTTCCTGAAAGGAGATCTACACGTCTAACTCCAACTGTTGATAAAGCAGATGAGATGATCTTACTAGACACATTAAAAGAAGTTTTTGCCGAGCACAAAAAAGTCTAAGAAGAGAGAAGCTAGGGAAAAATGTAAGAACTGGTCAACGAGCACTTGGCGTCTGTAGAGATTGAAAAGATGGTGGAAGGATAAGAGAATGTTATTGATGATAGTTTACCCTCTAGGAATGATGAACCAAATATTCTCGGCACTAGGCTAAAGCCTAGGAGTGATAATGAAAGTCCAGAGGTGGAGATCACTAATGATGAAGAGGTGGAAATTACTAATGTTGTCATACCTGTGAATGTTAATGAAGAGGAGGGGGAAGAAATAACTGTTGAAGTGTATGAATTAAAGCAAAAGGGAAGAAGGGGGAGAGGGGGGAGATGGAAGGTAGAAGGAAGGATTGTAGAGGGAGTATAGGAGGTACTCCATTCCTAACACCAAATTAGATTCTTCTAGGATTCTAGTGTTCTCGTATCTTTGGGGATATGAGAAACTCCCAAGAATTGACGGATTAATTGATTACTAAAAACCTTCACCTCATCAGTTACCCTACACAATTATAAAAAAACAAATTGACTTCTATTGTAAATCCAAACCCGCTCCGAAGGGTAGGCCAAACGTCATAATCCATGGTTGTCATTTCAAAGCTTATTATTAAAGGGCTAAAGTCATATAAGCTAATAAATAGGACAACGGTGGAAAGTCCGGAATCAAACATAGGCCTCCACAGTTATGAGATCAACTTGATAACGTTAAAAGATGTCCTTATGGAGAATCGTGGTGTCCATGATTGTATAGCACATCAAAATGTCTGCGATTAAAAAGTATAGAAAGCTAAATGGGTCACTTTCCTAAGCACCACTCTATCATGGCCCAATTCCCTCTAGATTAACTACGTATAAGGATAGAGAAAAGAAATACGGCTGGGCATATCGCTTCAGTGATTGGATATAATAACAAATGTAAAGTAATAAGTATGAATCCTGGAGATAATAAGTATCAGCAGCGGAAATATCATGAGTGTCATGGGGGAGGGGGAGGAAACCTGGAGAATGCTGCGTTCACGAGAATTAGGTAATAAACATGTAAGCATGCTAATTACGAAGTCAAATGCGTCATGAAATATATGGATAGTATAAACATTAAATAATAAGGAATGCCCTCGAGCTCATTATAAATCATACTTGTCATATTTATGATGTCGTGGATATAACATGCATATACAGAGTGGGGCTTGCCTCAAACATGTATAATAGAGGGGTGACCTCTTTTAATAATATGGGTGGATGGGATCAGCTCCAATTGCTGATGGGATTGATGTAGAGCAAAAACCAACCAATCACCATTGTACGTGTTTACATTGGTAAACTAGGATGCACCCATTACGCCCTGAATAATAATGGGCCAAACATGAATATTTAACGTTAGTAACATGAAAGGACACCAGCGTGGAAATCCTCTCAACGCACGAAAGGGGAGGGGAGGGGGGATGGGGTAAAGGGGGGAAAGCAGTTCGTGAAACAGGTGACTATGTGTCTTCGGTCATGGTACACCAGGGACTAGGTGGTAAGTCATGGCTAAATCATGGTCATGCATATATTATATATAGCTCGGGCAAATAGGATAAGTCATGAAATCAATGTAATGGATCATGGCCAAAAGACATTAAAAAATGGGGAAAGCATAGCAGTTTGGGGATGAATCATGGAAAGAAAGTTGTCCTTACTGAATGGACGGAATATCCCGTTACTTATGGTCCACGCAAAAAATAACGGTAAAGAGATGGTTAAGATGATGGAAAGCTACTCCTGCTTAATGTGATCTACATGTTAAAGGACATATATAAGTTACTTGTTCATGATTAAGGTTACTTTCCATTTTTTTTGTACTTTTATTTTTATTTAACTTTCTGATAATTAGCATGATTTCTGAGTATATTTCGATGAGATTAACATATTCCATGTTTAGTTATGTTTCATGATTAGTGTTTTTGTTATATTGGGTATTTCCAATTAATAGCTGCTTCTAAATTATAAAGTAAGTTTCCAAAAAATAGAAATTTCTTAATTAACTTTCCATATTAATGATAACTTTCCTGATTTAATAATTTTCACATAATTAAACTTTACCCAAAAAAAATAGCTTTCTAAAAATAGGCAGGTTGCTATTTTTTAGTAGTTTCATAGATTGCATTGTTTCTATAGATAGAAGGTTTCTACTAATAGTAGGTTTACATAAAATAATATCAAAATGACATTTTTACCCCACAATTATTTTTTTTCAGATCATTAACATAATATTATAACGATGCTTTAATCAGCAACAATGTTTCTGAATTACTAAAACAAGTAACTTATCTTTGTATACCTAAAAGCGGCTAAAATTTAAATCCTCAAACACATAAGACAATTTTACCCCAAATCACAATACATAATTATTTAATTCTTTGGCATTTGTTACTCCCTGGACAAAATAACATACCTTCACTATTTCATTTTAACCATTTTCTTTAACTTTTTCCCCTTATTTCGAATTCGGTAAACACAAATAAATCTTCAACTATTTTATTCAATTCATTTATAAATTATTTCAACAATTTTTCTGAGTTTTATGAGGTATGAACACCTCAAAAAAAAAAAATTTTACAATTATTTATATGCAGATGATTTCATTTTCATTTCTTATTTAGGGTTTTTGTTTGTTTTGGATTATGCAATATGTTTCAATTTATAAATTCTAAAATATAAGTGAAAAGGAAATATTTTTTCCTAGGTATATTACTTATTTAAAGATGAAATATGAGTTATAAAATTTACTCTTTGATTGCCCTTGATGATTTTATGATTTTATGAAACCCGGTTGTGATTTTCGAGAACCAAACTAATACCAATAAATCGAAATATCAAAAAGCAACTCCACTAAGTTTCCCACTATTTTTTCCACACTCCTTGCCTTCATATAATCTTAGAAAAAATCGCCCACATAGTCCTGGAAAAAATTCTTTGTGCCGCCACTTATTTATTTAGGGTTCGATTTGTTTTGTTTTTTAAAGGAATTTACGATTGGAAATGAAATAAGGATCATAATTAAAAAATGGTTTGGCCGAGTCCATTGGGCGTTCAAATGGAATCATATCAGTTTTGGTTATTTTACATATTTACCTTAAGTTATTTATCTTTCTTTATTTTATTGTAATAATAATATGCTATATATTAATTTTTTATTCGAGTAATTCCGGGCATATATACCTTATTTATTTATTTTTAATTAATTTCCTTGTATAACATAAAGTATTTTGATCGTACATAAATTTCTTAATTGTTACTTGTATTGGGCATTTTTCATAAATTTTCTATACAACTTAATTGAATTGTTATTTAAGCTTTTCATGCTTTTTTCTTTCAATTAGGAGTTTTGGTCATTTTACTTTATGAGATTTTTTTAGGTTTTACAACTATCCCCTAATAATAAGAAAATAATTCGTCCTTAAATTAGAAACTTGATACGACTGGAAAAAGGGAACCTATAACCAGATCATGGAAGGAAAATGAGGATATTAAGAAGTCCGTTATATCAGACTCCTAGGTCTCTACCATAGTAGCTTCCCGCTCGGGTTGATCTCCTCCAAAGGATTTTTGACATAATATACGGGATGTCTTGTTCTCATGACTATGTCCTGTACGGGTCTTCTTGAATAGTCTCAAGGCTCTTCGTATAAGAATAAATCCTCTAGGTTCTGAGCGAATGGTGATAAGATGACAAACGTGGAGGAGGGATGTACTTGTAACCTATGAGTGATTGATTTATGAAACACATTGTGTTACTGAGTAGATGAGGGAGGTAACCGCCAAAACGATAGGAAACTCTCACCAACGCGAATCAAGGAATCTCAAACGGTCCTAATGATAACGAGGACTAAGCTTGCCCTTGGATGATACAAATCGCCTGGTACACGTGGTAGTTGATACTTTCAAGTTATATACATACTGTTCACACGGCAGGATTCTATAACGCTTTGCGACTGTCTGTCGGCCGCACGTAACTCTTCTGAAGTTGTCTGAGCTTCCTTAAGCCTTTTCCTGTGAGGGATGGCACGGATCCGTTTATTATTGTAACCTCAATTATCTCCGGACCCTCATGAATACGTTCTCATATAACATGATCCCCTAACAAATAGGTTGGGAGCATCGACATTTCCTATACCATTCCAACATCTCGGAAAGAGTGCGCATTTTAATTGCTCGCATGCCAACTGTTTACTTGTAGGCAAACTCCACTAGTAACATATATAGTCATCACAATTACACTGCCCATTCTAACTAAAGCACATGAAGTAACATATCCATATAACTGTGTGAATCGTTTTCGACTCCGACTGTACGTCCTGGTCTCAGGATTGCAAAGTTGTACTAAACTTGAGAATGGTTCCCCAAGCTTGCTGGGTAAAAACCTTTCCTGAAACGAGACGTGAAAACGTGGTGGATCCTCTATTCTGAAACGATGCGTTGATGGTAGTTAGTGTTTTTTTTGTGTTAGTCGAACAATTTCTGTTGGAACAGTTCTGCTATTTATAACGGGGGGTGGTTATCCTTAAGCGATGGGAAGGAGAAAAATGTGCCCGTTTAGTCATGTGATCTACAACAACCCAGATTTGCATCGTGCTTCCTCTGAGTCAGTGGTAACCTGAGGTTAACATCAATCCATGGATATTTAATCCCAACTTCCAAATAGTGGATCTCTAGAGGTTGTTGCAATAAGACCACTTGCACGTTGGTTGTTCATTCTTACCTGCTGACTTGTTCAAACACTTTTGACACAAACGTAATAGCCATATCGCGCTGCATTTAACACTCCACCAATAAGTGTTGCTGTTGCATTGAGATAGTGATACATCTTCGTCGAACCTGGATGAATCCGAAATATAAAGAACTATGAGCCTCAGTCTCAAGGCTTCTCGTAGTGTTAGGATCCTTTGGTACGCCTAATTTAGTACCCTGCCATATAAAATGACACATCGTCATCAACGCGCGGGGGGGTAAAGGGAACTCGGTCTGTGTGATCAATATTCTGAATTAACTTGCCCAGATCTTCTCCGTCAATCCTCTGCAGTGTCATTGATCTGTGAAATTAGGTTTGGACTCAACCCTCAGACTAGCCCAGAAGAAAATCATTCTGACCGAACTCATTAAACTCGATATCCAAACGCCTCATGGTCACGAATAATCTCTTCTTCCACCCTTTGTGATGCAGCTCTAATTCAATTTCCAGAATTCCTACTCAAAGCATCATCTACTAACATTCGCTTTACCCGGGATGGTACTGAATGTTGGTGTCTTAATCCTTATTTAATCCAACCAACGCCTCTGTCCTCATATTTAATTCTCGTTCCGTGTTGAAGATATACTTTAAAGGTCTTATGCATATGTAATAACAAATATTCTCATGAGTCACCCATAAAGATTAGATGACTCCAAATTTTGAGAGCGGAAGACATTAGGCTTGCTAAACTCCTGATCATGAGAGTTAGGCATAGTTCAAATCTTAGGGCTTTAGTTGTAGTGGGCTAGGCAATCACTTTACCATGCTCGCCTTGGTGCCATATGTTGTTCACTAAAAAGACCTTTTCTCTTTTAGAAGCTTCACTTGGAAATCTGGAGGTATCATCCTGTTCTCTGATTGGGAAGAGTTGTATTTGGCGTGGTTAACTTTTTTCGCTTGGCTGAAGCTCGTGATTTAGCTCTTTTCGCGCTCTTTCGGTACTTTCAATAATTCGCGCCCTTTTCGCAAATAAGCTTAGTTAAGGGTAAGGCCGAATAGTGAAGAGTATACCCTCTACGAATATCTGACGGTGGTAAAATTCACTGCTAATCCAAGAGGAGAGAAACACTACGTTATTCGGTCACAGGGGATTGTCGGTCTTGGCCCATTTGGGTGATAGCCTTCACACCTATCGCGGGGTTTGGGATCCATTAGTTATATTACTTAGCTGGAAACAATGTGACCCAGAATTGCACCTTACCTCAACAAAATATTCGCTCTTGGGGGGAAAACTTGGCATATCAATTTCTCCTGTCGTAAAATCTGGTAGGAACAGTGCGGAGATGCTCCTCGTGTTCTTCTTTAGAATTAGAGGGGGAAGACCTCGAATATCATCAAATGAACTCGATGACGAACTTGTCCATGAATTCATGAAAAAACTCGGTTCATCAAGTCAATAAATACAGCTGGGAGGGAATTAGTTTGATGAGACCCAAAAGGCAGAAACCAAGAAGAACTCACTAATGGGACCATAAACGCTGTGCGAGGAAAACAGAAAAGCATGAGTCTTGGAAATGTCTCTGTTGATCTTTACACTCGCAAACTGATGGTAAACCAGATCGTTAATTCAATCTTGGGAAAAAATGTTTACGAGCACTTGAAGCCTGATCAAAAATTATTCATCGATACGTGGAAGGGGATAACGATATTCGGAATGGTGATCTTGTTCAATTCAGGCTGAAGTCGATAATAATTCTCATGCTAACCATCATTCTTCTTGGCACAACTGAAGAACCGGTTGATCCCCATGGCGATACACTTTCGGGCGAATATAAAACCTTCGCCTCCCTACAAACTCCTGTAACTGATCCATAACTCTTTTTAACTCAATTGGTGCCATGCGTTAGGGCTTTGGAGATTGGCTCAGCTCCGGGAAAGAATAAGCTCAATGTTAATCAACATCGCGGAGAAATAGGAGGTATTCCTGGAAGTCTTCTAGCAAAGAAATACGTTCCTTGAAATTCGGGAAACAATCGGCTGATCATGATATTGAAAAAGAAACGTCAGAAAGAAGTCGTTGTCTTGAATGGTAGCCAGGAACACTTTCACAGCATGCGGATAGTAAGGTACGTGCTTTTAAAGTGGGAAATGATCTTTCATAGGTTTTCCGGTAATGAACCATGATAAATTAATTTCAGGTGTACGAATATCGCCGAATAATATAATAAAACAGACTGGGAGAATGACAGTCAATCGTTTAGACGGTGTGCTGTGCCTAAAACGTCTATACCCAGAATTATGTCTCCAAATTCACACATATCCAAGGGAAGTGCATTAACTGAACGATTTTGTCATCAAAATTGTAGAGGAAGATCTCTATATACATGGTATACGGTGACGGAGTCTTTCCATGGGCGTCGTGGATATACAAATACAGATCAAGTATAATATATAGGGTGTCATAGTAAAACTTGAAGCAAACTTGGTAGATATCACTGATTGTGTCGCTACCCGTTATCAAAATTAAAACAAACATGCACGTCTGAATAGAACATATTGCACCAGCGATGGTAACTGAAAGTAGTGGCGGCCCTGATCCTGAGTAAGTGCAAAGGACCGGCCTGATGCGTCTGGCTTCTTCGCAGCATGGGACAAGACGAACTATAGCACCAATGTTCTTCTTGCTGTCCCGCTGAAAGATGACCAGCCTGGCCACTATTTGATGCAAAGGTACCAGTGCACGACGACACTCTCCTGTGGTGTGTCACTTGCGGTCCAAATTGTGGTGCAATACTGGGTGAGTATACCTCAGAGGGGTACCCTGGACTGCTTGGGAAACCTGATTACAATGATAGACCGTTTTGTGAGACATGAACTTTGTAGGTACATTATAGAAATAAACTTGTTATTTCAATTGATGTTTCCAGAAGTTGGTAGATCGGTGGGTTGCCTGAACTTGTTCCTTTGGTCGCGTCCAGCACCAGAATTCCTTGTTACCATGGACGCGGATGTTGTTTAGATTCATATCATTATATAGAATAAAGTACGGATTAACGATTTTGATTTGACATGTTGTTTGTCCATTCAACCCCAAGAGAGTTTGTTTGTTGTTTATTGTTGTTACGGTAGTTACCACCACATCGCCCTGACTGTCAGATCAATGACGGTCATTTTTCTGATCGTATTGATAATTTTTCTGCTGAGTGTCCGGTAAATATCTGTTCTCCCACTCTTATGCCTGGAGAATAGTTGATGGTTACATATTATAAGGAATAGGGAGGTTAAAAACATATAAAACCAAGGTCGGTTAAATGATTGATACAGCAAGTTTAACCTTTCTTGTCTGGAAAACGATTTTCTCAGGACCGAATCATAGTCATCCCGGGAGAGGGTACGAAGGATTCTAAGGTGCGTTCTGCTGCAGGCATTACGACAAACCTGAGCAACGTCTTGGTAAACTGTTAGACAATGACTTATGGTCGAGGAATCACTTATGAAGACCCCAACGTAAGTTCTTCGCCTGCTCTTCTGCCGTGATAGAGTCTAAGTATTACCAGCAGCCTGTCAAGGAAACCAGCTAGGGGAAGGGAGGGAAACGCTTTTTTTTATGCATGTACTTAGAGTACTATTTTCACTCGCCCTTTGGCGGATGGAATCGGTACTCTCTCTTAAGCGTCTTGTTCGGCTCGAGGGGAAAAAATGGAGAAAGAACAGGGGGTGCCTTTGAAAGCTGCCCAAGTCAAAGTAAGGACCCACGCATCTCCTCCTTTGGCCTGCTTATAGGCCTTCCACCAAGCTAACGCGTCACCCTCAAACTTATACACAGCCAATCTGGTCTTAAAAGCATCATTACAATCCATCACGTCGAAGATCTTCTCCATATGGGAGATCCAATTCTCAGCATCAACAGGGGCTACTGCCTTCTCGAACGAACGGGGTTTCTGCTTATTGAAGCGCTCAAGCCAAGTATGAATAGTGGCTGGTGGAGGATTACCACCCGAAGCACCAGCGCGGTATTCTTCGCGAACCTGCTCGCGAATCTGTGGGAGCATGGCATCCACGGCTGCCTGAACGGCCGCAGCGAGTTCAGCATCGGTACGAGTGTTCACCATCTGACATTTGCAAAAAGGGTTTAATGATTAAACGGTTAAAAGGTCAAAACGCGACAGAAGATAAACGTCGATTCTGAAGGAACCTAATGTCTACCCAATCCTCACAGGTCAAGTTTTAGAGCCTACAGGTCGGAAGCCTGAGCTCTGATACCATAATTGTAACGACCCAAACCCGCTCCGGAGAGTAGGCCGAAACGTCATAATCATGGTGTCATATCAAAGCATAATAAAGGCATAAAGTCATAAATGATAACATAGGACAAGGTGGAAAGCCGGAATCAAACATCGGCTCCCAATTATGAGATCAACATGAATAACGTAAAAGAAGTCTAAAGGACTAAAACATGTGTCCAAGATAGTATAGCACATCAAAGTGTCTGCGATAAAAAGAAAGGAAGCTAAATGGTCACTTCCTAAGCACACACTCTCTCAAGCCCAATCTCCCTCTAGATACCTGTCGTATAAGAAAGAGAAAGAAATACGGCTGAGCATAACGCTTAGTGAACGGATATAATAACAATGTAAGTAATAAGTATGAATCCTGGATAATAAGTATAAAGCAGCGGAAAGATCATGAGTGTCATGAGGAAACCTGGAGAATGCGTCATGAAGAATAGGAAATAAACATGTAAAGCATGGTAACGTGAAGTCAAAGATGTCATGAGATATCATTTATAAACATAAATAATAAGGAATGCCCACGAGCTCATATAATCATACATGTCATAATAATAATGTCGTGAATACATGCATATAATAGAGGGGCTGCCTCAACATGTAATAGAGGGGTGACCTCTTATAATAATATGGGTGGAGGGATCAGCTCCAATGTGATGGGATGTAGAGCACACACCAACCAATCACCATGAACGTGTAAACATGTAAACTAGGATGCACCCATACGCCCCTGAATAATAATGGCCAAACATGAAATATAATCTGGTAACATGAAAAGGGACGCCGCGTGAAATCACTCTCAACGCGAAAGAGTCGTGACACAGGTGCCTCATGTGTCACGGTCATGGTACCTCCATGACTAGGTGGTAAGTCATGTAAATCATGGTCATGCGTATATATAGCTCGGGCAATAGAATAAGTCTTGAAATCAAACATGTAAAGGATCATGGCAAAAGACATAAAAATGGGGAAGCATAGCAGTTCTGGGGATGAATCATGAAAAGAAAGAATGTCCTTACTGAAAGGACGGAATATCCGTACCTTATGTCCAGCAGTAACGGAAAGAGATGGATAAGAAGATGGAAGCTACTCCTGCTTAATGCGATCTACATGTTAAAGGACATATATAAGTTACTTGTTCATGATTAAGGTTACTTTCCATTTTTAGTAACTTTCTATTTTTAGTAACTTTCTATTTTTAGTAACTTTCTATTTTTAGTAACTTTCTATAATTAGCATGATTCCTTGATTAGTACGTTCCATGATTAACATATTCCATGATTAATATGTTTCATGATTAGTATTCTTGTTATATTGGGTACTTTCCAAAAATAGCAGCTTCTAATTATAGTAAGTTTCCAAACATAGACTTTCCTTAATTAACTTTTCATAAATGATAACTTCCCTGATTTAATAAGTTTCCATAAATAACATGTTTCTATAATTAGCAGGTTTCTATAAATAGTAAGTTTCCATAAATAGCATGTTTCTATAATTAGCAGGTTTCTATAAATAGTAAGTTTCCATAAATAGCATGTTTCTATAATTAGCAGGTTTCTATTTCTGTATTTACAATCCAAATCCTTGATCTTACATAATTTACGTAATTAGTCCTTTTAGTTATTAATTTAATTAAACATAATCTTTAATTATCCATTTTTGCAACACAAGCCCTTATAATATCAAATATGGTATTTTCATACTTAATACTTTAATTACTGATCATACCTTGTACTTTTCATAATTTACACTTTTAGTCCCTCAGTTTTAAATACAATTCGAATTATATATATATTATATATAATTAATCATGTTTAACCCATAACAATTATCAAATGACAATTTATACCCTTCTACTTATTTTTCACAGAATCTATACATTATATTAACATGCCATAATCAGCCCCAAAGTTTCAGAAATTACAAAACACCCCCTTATACTTTTAAAACACAAATCGGGTAACCAATAAATGCACAAAACCCTAATTAGAATTTTCCCCAATAATTTCATAATTTTTCTACATTCATTAGCATGTATGGGACCTGGGAAAAATATAAAAACCCTAACCCTAATTCGTTTTCCAATTTATTTCTTCATTTCTTTCATAATTCAAAATCGGCAAGAATTAGAAATTCCACAATAATTATCTAAATCTTTTATACAATTTTTCTAACAATTTATCTGGTTCATACATGATATATACAAGTCATAAAAATTATAAAATCGAAAGTATAAATTTATTTAGAGCCGAATACAATTCTTGCAATTATTTAGGGTTTAGATCATGTTTAAGCTTAATAAATCAAAATAACGTGCATGGTAATTTTTCTCATGAACATATCAGATGTATATAATGTAAAATGAGTTATAAAAATACCTTGAATAATTATGGATGATTTTATGAATTATTGAGTTCGGCTAGGTATTTCGAATTCAAAAGAACACCATAAATCGAATCAAGCTTCAAACCAATGAACCAATAATTTTCTTAGCTCCCTTGTACTCCCAAGAACCCTATATATGATGAATAGACCACATGAAGAATAATTCATGCATCTGTTAAAAAGGACCATCTTGTTTGGCCTTCAAACACTAGGACGGAGTAACAGGCCTAAATGATATGTTGAGCCTAGACTCCAGCTTAATCCATTCAAGCAGATTGGATATCAAAGCTATAAACATCATTCTCCAAGGCCTACCAACTGAAATCTATGCTCTTGAGTCAACATCGTGTGGCAAAAGATCTTTGGGAGAAGATTAAACTGTTGATGCAAGGAACTTCATTAACCAAACAAGAACGTGAGTGCAAGCTGTTATGTGAATCTTGATAAGTTTCACCTTACAAGAAAAGGAAGACTTGCATGAGTACGACTTGATTTTCACTCTGTTACTCAATGATATGAACTTTACAAGATCCGTTGGAGCAGTTTCAAGTGAACACCAAGTCTTAAACACTCTTCCTGATAAAGGAGCAAAATTTGTTACTGATGTAAAACTGGTCAAAGACTTGCACATTACAAATATAATCAACTCATGCTCACTGCAACAACATGAACGACATGCAATAGAAGATATCGGTTTGAATGCATGAACGCAACCCTGATCCTCTTGCTTTAGTTGCATCTCACCATTTAACTCAGCCAGCTTATCAATCTCATCTACACACTCATCCACAGTCTCTATCTCAACATCACGTTTCACCATATCAGTCTTCACAGTTTGTTACACCTTATCAACATCAACAATACTCAACACCTCTTTCAAGTACTTATCCAACAAATGAGTATCAACCCACCGTTCACCACAACGTTTATTCTCAACAACCATCAATCCCACAATTGGAATATGCTCCCACAACCTATCAACAGCAACAACCTGAGTTTACCCAACCAGACTCCAGTCTAGTTGTTCCAGTGTTCCAGAAGGGGGATGATCCAATTGACGCAATTAATCACATGATGTCATTTCTAACTGCTGTTGTCACATCCCGGTACCCCACTACGAACAATCAGCTAAGGACTTCGTCAAACCCTCGTCAACAAGCTACCATCTATGATGGAAAAGTGACTGTGCAACCTGTTCAGGGGAGACAAACTTCTTATGCTGCTGGAACAACAAGAAAATACACACCTGGTGCAAGTGGTAGCAACACGGGGAGACAACGGACTGTGATTTGTTACAATTGCAAAGGGGAGGGTCATAAAGGGATGAAACATGGTTCAACGATAAAGTGTTGTTGGTTCAAGCTCAAGCAGGTGGTCAGGCCTTAACAGAGGAAGAGATAGCATTTTTGGCAGATCCAGGACTTCCTGACATTCAAACCTCTCAGACAGTCATCACTCACAATGCTGCTTATCAAGCCGATGATCTGGATGCCTATGACTCTGATTGTGATGAACTCAATTCAGCCAAGATTGCTCTCATGGCCAATCTCTCAAGGAATGGCTCAGATGCACTCACTGAAGTTACACAAACAAGATCTCTGAACTATGAATTATTCACTCAAAGTAGCAGATCAAGACGTCTTCGTACAACCTAATGATGTGAGTCAGTCAGAAACTGACATAATCAGTGATAGCAATATCATTCCTTATATCCTCCAGTATCTGAGTGAAACACAACAGGAAATTTGTCCAGAATTCAACTCTTTCAGCTCAACAAGAATGTCCTGATATTGTCTATGTTTGAACAAATAACTACCCAAGTGACGCATTGCAACACTGTAATAAAGCATTGACTACCAAGCTTGACAATACAAAGAATAGGTTAAAGGATTTGAAAGAAGAAACAAAATGTTGAAAACATTTTTTCAGAATCAACTGAACAGTTTGCCGAATTGTACATCCTTAAGCAAAATCTTTTTCGAGAACAAGTGCAAGAAAAGAATTGTTTAATAAAAACAGTTTCTGAACGTCAAAAAAGTTGAAAATTGAAAGAAAACAGAAATATTGAAAGAGAAATTGAGCTAAAAATAAAATTAGAGCACTTGACAACATCATTTACAAAGAGGTCATATCGCGCAAACTGTTCGTATGCCTGACGAACTCCAAAATTGTTTATGATCATTCCTCGAAAACATGCTCTAGGTTTTGAAAAACCTTTATGAGTATTAAGAAATGCTCGGGGTTCAAAGCCAAAGCTTGTATAGATGTCCCTGATTCCTGATGAAACATTCGAGCTAATTTTGAAAAAGACGTTCAAAAAATGCTTCTGAAAGAACAAGATCCATAGTTTGTGAAATATAAAAATCAACTACGAAACCCACTACTTTATGATATTCTTAATAACGAATTACTACAAACTATTTGTATCGACAAACTATTTTATATTGTGAACATGCCTATTGGAAATGCGACTTCGTCCCAGCTTTAACCCATCTCATATCCTTCACAACCCTCACAGTTGAGGTATCCAAAAGAACTTCCTAACATAAGAATTGGAGAATACTATCTAGAAAGATCTTAAACGCTATCTTACTGGTTTGGATCATTGTCAAAGAAAGAACACTGCCACAACTATCACGTGAGGGCAGTGGGGGTTTGAAACATACAAAGGGCTTTGTTTTCGAGATGAAATCATTCCAGGTTTTTTTTTTATAAAAAAATTAAAGAATCTTCAATAACATCATCCGATACTTTGGTTGAAGAACTTGCACGATGTCCAGAAATTCTTTTTGATCAAATTGGAATAGGCTGTTCGAACAACATCGCTGAGTCCAGACCTTCGAAGTTAAAATGAATCAAGTTTTTAGTGAAAACGAACGACTCTTGGCACAAAGCTATTGATAAGTATAATTGTAAAGACTGTTTGTGAATTTATCTTGTGAAGGCAAATTGTGGAAAATAGGAGGTGACTTGAATGTCAAAAAGTGTCCTCGAACTCCGTAGACTGAGTCTTTCGAGAAAAAGGATTTTGTTGATAAAGAAACATTACGATAATCTTTTGCAAGTTGGTTTACAACTCTTGAAAAACATTGCATCACTTTGGAAGCCGATTCACTTAATCAAGAAATTTTTCAACAAGAAAACAGTGTTTTAAATCAAAATGCTCCGAGTTTTACACAGTTGTTCGAATTAAGTGAATTGAAAGCTCAGTCTCAAGCGAAAGACACAGCAATGTCAAGTTTGAAAGAGCAAATTAAGTCCTTAAGAGGAAATGTGGAGGATAATTCAGTCAAAATGGATATGGATGAAATAGAGACTCTTAACATTGAATTGGAACATAGAGTGACAAAACTTGTTACTGAGAATGAGCATTTGAAACAGACTTATAAACAACTTTATGACTCGATTAAGCCAAAACGTGTTCAATCAAAAGAACCAATGAGATTGATGTTAATCAAGCAAGTCAATATAAAGTCTGGGGAGATTTCTGATTTAAATGCAAAACTTCAGGAACAAGGTTTGGTCATAGCAGCCCTAAAAAATGAGTTAAGGAAACTTAAAGGAAAAGCGATAGATAATAAGGAGACTGTGACCCACTCTGTTGATCCAAACGTGTCTAAGGATAACATGGAACCAATCACACCCAAATTGTTGAATAAAAGGACTGCTCACACATCGTATATTAAGCATACCCAGGAAGAAGCTTTGGTCCTTAGGGATATAGTCGAACATGTAAAAGCAAATTATCCTCAAGATCCACTTTTAGAGTCTGCCTTTAGGTATACCAAAGTCATTCAGGATTTGCTTTCACACATAAGTAGATCATGCCCTAGCATCAACAATTGTGGTCCTCAATTAATTGATAGTCATGACCAAGAAAAAATGACAACAGGTAAGTTTGCCGAATCACTCACATCCACAAAAAACACAAAACAAAGTTCCGAATTCAAACATAGTTTCTAACAAGCGTGTTTTGCTTTCTACGAGGATTAAGACTTTTCAACTAGTGCTAGTCGGATCACAGCCTTCAGGCAAAACCAAGGAATGATAGATTCTTCAAACACCAAGTAGTAATACGAAGATAAAGTAGAACTCACCTAGGAACGTATAAATCTAGTTTGAATAAACAAATGGTACTGTTAAAGTAACTGGAACTCGTCCTGTTGAGAAATCCAAGAAACAAGATGATTCTGATTCTGTCTGTGTTAACAGTAATGATTGCATGTCTTCTGATAATGTGTGTGTTTCTAATGCTGTGAATGTTGTGCAATCTCGTGCTAAACCTAAAAAGAATAAACCTAAGAAAGATATTTGGAAACCAACAGGCAAGGTGTCACTCGATAGATATAATTGTAGACCTACCGGTCCGGACCTTCCTATTGTAGGAAATTCGTGCCCTATAACTAGGATTACACTACTAATGATGTGCCTTCTAGAAACCAATAGTTTTCTAGACTCTGACTCACCCAAACCTGTGGTTAAATTTTGTATACTCACGAAACTATGGAAAATAAAAATGCTGATCTGTAGCAACACTAAGGTTTTAAAACTAATGTCTGCTAACAAACAGGATCCTAGTAAATCCTGGGGATCCACAAAAACCAATATTCCATCTACTTCTCTGAATGAATGCATGTTGTCCAAATCGTCCTCTTGTACTTGGATCTCGGTTGCTACTAAGCATCATGACCGAGATCGCTCTCAGCTTCACCAATTTCGTCAGTAAATTCCTTGGGTACAGTTAATTCGGAAATGATCAAGTGCAAAGATTAAAAGGTTTTGGAGATTATCATATTGTGAATGTTACTATCTCAAAGGATTATTACGTGAAGGACTTTGGCAAAACTATTTTGTGGTGACAATTCTGTGATTCAATCTTGAAGTGGCTTTTTCGTCAACACACGTGCTTCATTCGCAATCTATAAGGTGTTGATTTATTGACTGGATCTCGAGGATAACCTTTCTAACTCTCTCTCTTGGGATATGATGCATCCTCTCCTATTTGTTCACTATTGTCAAAGGCGTCCTAAAACCAAGTCTTGTATGGCAACGTCGTCTTTTCTCATTTGAACTTTGTTCTATCAATCATCTGCAAGACAGGACTTGTAACTAGGTCTCCCTAATCTCAAGTTTGAAAATGATCATTTGTGGTTTCCGCATGTGCATTAGCAAAAGTTCTAAGAAACCTTACAAACCTAAATCTTAAATTACCAAACAAGAAACCTCTATCTGTTGCAATGGATCTATGTGGACCAATGCGTTTCGCGAGTAACAATGGAAAGAAAAAATTTTTTTTAACATTTACCCTCCCGTTTATTGTCGACGACTACTCTCGATTTACATGGGTGAAGTGTTTGCGATCAAAGAAGAAGCTCGCCGCCCCACTTCTTATATCAACTTTTTGAAGACGATCAAGTACGACTTAGGGAAACCCCGTCCGACGCATCAGAACAGATAATGGAACTGAGTTTGTTAATCAGACATTGCGTGAATATTATGAGAAGGTTGGAATCTCTCATGAAACATCAGTTGCACGCTCTCTACAGCAAAACGGCGTTGTTGAAAGACAAAATCGTACGTTAATTGAAGCAGCACGCACTATGTTTAATTATGCAAAACTCCTTTATTTCTATGGGCCGAAGCGGTTTGCCACAGCCTGTTACACCCAAAATCGTTCCATGACACGTCGTCGTCACGGCAAAACACCATATGAGCTTTTGCACAACAAACCCCCCGACCTATTCTTTATCTACATGTGTTTGGGTGCACTTTTGTTACCCACGAATGATAGTGAGAATTTGGGTAATTACAAACCAAAGGCTGATATTGGTAATTATTCATTGGATATGCTCCCACAAAGAAAGCTTTCCGGATTTACAACAGACGTACCAGACGAATCATTGAAACTATTCACGTTGATTTTGATGAGCTGACCGCGATGGCTTCTGAACACAGCAGTTCAGGACCCGCGCTTCATGAAATGACTCCTGTATCAATCAGTTCAGGACTCGTGCCAAACCCTTCTCCTTCAACACCATTTGTACCACCAACGAGAACTGACTGGGATTTGTTGTTTCAACCAATGTTTGATGAGTCGCCTAATGTTGATGTACATGCACCAGAAGTCATTGCTCCTATTCCAGAAGCAGATGCACCGGAACATGCTGTATCAAATGGTTCACCTTCCTCAACCACAGTTGATCAAGATGCACCAACACCAAGTAACTCTTCTACACAACAAGAAACTCAAACTCCCATTCTTTCTCATGATGTTGAAGAAGATAATCATGATATTGAAGTTGCACACATGGGTAATGATCCGTACTTCGGAATTCCAATTCCTGAAGTGACTTCTGATCAATCATCATCATCAGTCATTATTCATAAAATTGTGCCTCCCGATCACCATGTTTCTGAACACAACAGCAAATGGACGAAGGATCACCCACTTGAGAACATAATCGGTGCTCTTGACAGACCAGTTTCCACACGACTCCAACTACATGAACAAGCCCTATTCTGTTACTATGATGCCTTCCTAACATCAGTTGAACCCAAGAACTACAAAGAAGCATTAACCCAAGCATGTTGGATTGAAGCTATGCAAGAGGAACTTCATGAATTTGAACGTCTGGAGGTTTGGGAACTTGTTCCTCCTCCTGACAAAGCATTTGTCATCTCTCTTAAGTGGATCTATAAGGTTAAACTTGATGAGTTAGGAGGTATTCTGAAAAATAAGGCTCGGTTGGTAGCTCGTGGTTATCGTCAAGAAGAGGGTATTGATTTTGAAGAGTCATTCGCTCCGGTTGCAAGATTAGAGGCTATTCGAATTTTTCTAGCATTTGCTGCTCACATGAACATGGTCATCTACCAAATGGATGTGAAGACTGCGTTTCTGAATGGTAATCTGCGAGAAGAAGTTTATGTTAGCCAGCCGGACGGATTTGTGGATTCAGACAAACCTAACCACGTATACAAGCTTAAGAAAGCTCTTTATGGGTTGAAACAAGCTCCACGTGCGTGGTATGACATGTTGTCTTCGTTCCTGATATCCAATGACTTCTCCAAAGGCTCAGTGGATCCTACTCTGTTCATCCGTAGAGAAGGCAACGATCTAATTCTGGTACAAATCTATGTCGATGATATTATCTTTGCTGCCTCTACACCTGAACTGTGTGATTTTAGCTAAAAATAAGGGTTGGTCAAATCACGATGTCGAAGATGGGAAAAATCTCATTTTTCTTGGATACAGATTTCTCAAAGTCCCGAGAGGCATCTTCATAATCCAATCTTAAATATGCTCTTGAATCACTTAAAAATATGGCTATGAATCTTGAGACCCAGGTAGATACTCCCATGGTGGGAGAAATCCAAACTGGATGAGGAATAAAGAAGGGTTAGATGTAGATCATCACACTATCGTGGTATGATTGGGCGCCCTCCTTTATTTACAAGCAGTAGGAACTGCTTACAATTTGCTATATGATGTGTGCCGGTAATCAGGCTCGGTGTCCTACCGAAAAGCACTTAAATGCAGTAAAAACGATCTTTGATATCTAAAAGGAAACGTAATGGGTTCTTAGGTATCGAAGGATTCTTCTTTGCAAAGAACAGCATATGCAGATGCGGATCATGCTGGTTGTCAAGATACACGCGTTAGTACTTATGGCTGTATAAAACTTTTCGGTGATTGACTTGTAAGCTGGTCTTCTAAAAGGCAGATAAAGCGTTGCGATTATCCAGTACGTAGTGAATATATTGCATTGTTGGTGTTGTGCTCAAGTCTTTGGATGAGATCACAATTACGACTATGGTTGGGATTCAATTAAAATTCCCAATGTACTGTGATAACAAAAGCGCTATTGCCTTTGTGCTACAATGTTCCAAATTCCAGATCAAAGCATATAAGACATCCGGTTTCACTTCATCAAGGAAGCATGTTGAGAACGGAGTGATCGTCACTTTACTTTGTCAATACGGAATATCAACTGGCGGACATCTTCACTAAAGCTCTTGGACGAGAAAGAATTGAATTTCTTATCAACAAGCTGGGAATGCGGAGTTTTACGCCGGATACTCTGAAACAATTGGCAGATGAAGTTGATGAATAGTGGTGGTACCTATTCAAATATCCTGTATAATACGTAAATACTTAAATCAGAAAAACACAAAAAGATTTTCATTTCATTTTTTTATTTTTTCTAAAAATCATAAAAACCAAAAATATTTTCTTTTATTTAAATTTTTACAAAAACAAAATACAAAACTAAAAAATGAGAAAAATTCAAAAAGAAGTTTTACAATGGCATGTCTTCTGAAATCGATAACATTTACGGTCTTAGAAATGTCATTTAACAATGACACAAGTCTGTAAATGAAGTTCGAGCAGAAGTTTCAAATGTTTTCAAAACATGCCAAATGGCTTGCTATTATTTCAGATAGCAACCCGGTCATCATCTTAAAGGCAAGTATTTCAAAAAGAAAACTTGGCCTCTCAACGGGAATTTATTCTCGGGCATGGTCTACTTTATGACCATGCAAAGGCTTGTGATTACTTTGCATCACAACCCGTGCTTCCTATATCCATAAGTGTACGTTTCAGTGCATCTATGTGATTAAATAAGAGAAATCTTATTTATCTTGGTATTTGTTGTTATGTCACATACAAAATCATTCCATCATCTGAAAATACTTTTCAAAATACATTTGACTTCTCAATCAATGTCTACAGCTCTTTAAATAGAAAACGGGACATTGTTTGAGGGGGAGAAAATGTCAAATTTCTTTGTCTGTTAAAAAGGGAAAAAGAATTTAAACGATTATTTGTGCCTTACGTGTTACTTGGTTATGCCTTTAGGGTGTAGTTTGCAAAAATTATGTCTATAGGTATGAGAGATAAAACATTTAGGACTATGTGTGCTAGTTGTTTAACTTGAATATACCTTATAAAACTTAATGTGCAAAATTAATAAGTTGTGTAAACATGAGGGGCCAAATATGTCTAAGATGAAATTCGTTTTTTAACACCATCAAACCCCACCCGTCTACATCACTGTTCACTCACTCACTTACACACTCAAACACACACTCAAACACACACACGAACACTCTCCACTCGATTCACAACAATCAAGATCACTCACTTCATCAAATCTAAGACTCATGGCACTCTAAATAGCGGATCAGATTGCTTTGGATGATGCATTGGTGGCTCCTGCTGACCGACTTAAGATTGGAAAATGTAATCTTCGCTTAAGTTCGGATGTTACATCAAAGGAAGCAACTCTTCAAGTGGTCTAAGACTAAGATGATGCTAGAAGGCTCACCTTCGAGAAACCGGTCTACAATGCCCTTCCAAGTTCACTTCCGATGCTCCCCCCAGAAAAAAAAAAAAGTATTATTATGCGAGGAATACTGGGTTTCTGCTTATTTTCCACAATCGATCCGTAATCCGATTCAAGATGAATTATAACAAGAAGCACATCACGTCCTTGACAATTCAGGATATTCTTCAAATTTGCCCTAAGTCGGTAAATAAGAAAGTTTGTAGACCCACCTCTTAGAGACCGGAGATCATCATCATTTCTAGCTACCTTGGACACATCCGGAGATAAATAAGCTCACTGAACGTGAATGTCAATAAACTACAGCATCAACCTTTGAGATCATTTTGCTTATGTAAATCAACATAATGTCTCGCGGAACTCCATCATATGACAGTCTTCGTCCTCTCTCAGCTCAAATCTTTGTGGGGAATCGTACAACAAGAAGAGCGTTGATTAGCATATCATCTTTTGGGAGACATTCATTTTCAAGATTAGAGAACAAAAGTAATTAAGAAGGGCAGTGCGATGTACTATCCACGGTCACCAAGTTAGTCGACAACATGTGAATAGGAAAAATATCCTTCAATTCTATAAAAACAAGTCAATTTGGCACTATGCCAGAGATGATCCAATGTTAAACTACAATCAATTTTATATCAAGAATGAAAACCACTCAGTTGTACGGGCTAAATCTTGCCAGTGACATTAACCAACGAGGACATCCGCAACTCAGGATCATAATCCTACAAAGCGTATTATGCTATCTTTCAGGAACAATTCCTCAAAGACAAAGGAAGCAAGAAGAAAACTAATACAGGATGCAAAAGCCAAAAATGAGAGCCACCCACTGCCGACCCAAGGAAATGAAATTCTGGAAAAAGGAAACAAAAGACTACAAGCTAGAGAAAATCCTGAGCAGAATTTGACAGATGCTAGAGCAACGCAAAATAGTCATAAAAAGAAAGCCGTCAAGAACTCAAGCTCTCATTGCTAGTGGTACGGAGCAGATGAAGGAACTGGTTTAAACCAGGGTTCTCGATGCACCTGATTATGACTCAGAGGATGATGATATCTTGGAAATAACCGACGAATGCATCAAGATGATGAAGCAAACCATGGAATGATGACTATACAGAGAAACATGACGTTCATGAGACAACTCATGAAGAAGAAGATATGAAGACCATAATGATGAAGAGAAATACAAGAAATGATGAAGCACATGACGGATGATAAGAAAGCAGAAGATGATGAGAAGAATTGACTGAATCAGAATAATGTGGGTGAACGATTTTGTACAGAACCAAAGCTCACGACCCCATGATTATGAAATAATACATGAAGAGGATACTGAAGAAGTGAATCTAGTATTTCATCATCATATGAGGAAGATAGTGACCAATGATTTTTTATTGATTGGAAGGGCAGATGTTGCAGGCGCAAAGTCGATAAAGAGCTAAGAAGAACAGGATCAAGGAAATGAGGCAGTCAAAGATACCAATACCGATCTTGATGGAAGAGATAAAGTAATGACAGATGTTGAAGACACTCATGTGACCCTAACAGAACTTCCGATAATCTGATGGTCAACAACCTAGTATCGTCTATATCTTCTGGATTCGTCTCCAACATGCTGAATCCAAACCAAGATACTGGTGTTGATGATATTTTTCGACAAAATACAGAAGCCACTTGTTTCATTGATACTAATATCAATCGTCCTCCAACACCACATCCTATCATCATTCAACCACAACAACAACCAATTAGACACCGAGGCAACTACTACAAGCTCCCTCCCACAAAATCTTCCCCAACATGCCTCGTTGTTTGGATTTGATCATAGAACTGAAAGCACTAGAGACAACATTCACTGACTCAAGCAAACCAATCAATATGACTGAAGCGCTCACCTCATCCTACTCCTCTATTCCTAGCACCGAAGACCAGTAGCAAAAGCGCATAAAATGCAAGGAAGCAGTGGACGTTGCATTTCAACTGAAGTATGAAGAATTCCGAGAAAGGTCTTCTACTGCAAATCAACAATTTCCCTGATACAATTGATGACGGAATGAAGAAAATCATCAAGGAACATCAAAAAGAAGTCCCCTCCAAATTATTCCTAAAGTAAGAAGTTCGAAAACGATCACTCGAGTCTGAAGTTCTTGTGCGATCACAAAGGAACCAACTCTTCTCGAAGATTTAGCTGCAAATCACCTCATAAGTTAGAGCTGAAAAAAGATCCTAATTGACCAAGAATGGAAAAAACAGATTCACATCAAGCGAGGTCTAGTACATTCAGAGACACACAATAAATAGGACTTAGTTGAGGCGTATGAAGCTGACAAAGATCTTTTTAATACATATGGCGATACAGTCCACAATTAAAAGACCTAGTAGATGGGTCAGAAGAAGGATGGAAGAACCCTCCGCATGAACAGACCGGGTGGTCCAAAATAAGACGTCAGGAAAGGATCACCGCATCTGAAACCCATGCTCCAAGTGAAACGACGACCAAACAGCATAACCGACTACCATACAGAATGTTCTGAAAGAACCTGCAGACGAGGAGTTTTGAAACAGTGGTCAAGATGAAACAAACCAAAAGAAGAGTCCAACATCGTTCCAATTGGTTTCACAAACCTAAACGGAGACAACTTCTCCTGATCATGCATGGAAACGTCTGTTCCTGCCGATCATGAAACTGTCCTCAAAAAACCTTGGTTTAAGCCAGTCTGGCACAACAAGACCTCGAAGAGACGTTTGAGAACTAACCGAATCTACAATTGACTTACTCCAGCTTTTGTGGCTAAACCGTACTAAAATGTTTAAACTCAAACACCTGAACTGCAAGCTGGTCCAACTTTGAGCTGATGAAAGGGCACTTGCAAAGTTGACTGAACTGGAATATTTTTGTGAGGAGTCTACAAAGCCACAACCAGAAATTAGACTGGATCAAACCCTGAAGGTCGCCCAATAACCGCTATGATCTGCGACAGCCACTAACCCGTAAGTTCCACTTCTCGAGGGTATTCGTGTTATAACCATTTCCAACACATAATCAACAACGACCTGGAATATCTACGTGGTGGTGTGGGTCAAGCCAAAAGTACCTACTTCAGTAACGAAGACTAACGGCTGCAGATTATGGACCATATCAAATAGGATAGAAGACTAGTGCCAAACTCGATGTGTGAGTCCAAACGGTCCCGTCAAATACGACAAATTCGCCCTATGGGGTACTCGCATTGGGGGTAAGAAGCTCCGACATTCCTATGCATGTTAGTCAACCTAAGGTAATCAGCTCGGTAACGTCAATTCAAAAAGACGGATAATTGCAGTCACAAAGGTTGAAATTGTCGAATGGCATGATAATAAGCAGCTTGATGGATTATAGACGAAGGGATGATGATGCACTCTCAAGTTCCAAAAGAAGGCGACTAAACAGACTAAGATCCAAGAACATTTTGAAGATACGCTCTTCTCTTCTTGTTCAAGGAAAAGTACTAATCTAAGCGTTGAAGAACGTATTGCATTTAATTTCTCCTTACAGAATGTTTACACGAGAGTTGTCATCCAAGCACGTGTGGAAGATTCTTCACTTGTTTGAAAGTTACAGAAAGAAACTTAACACACCAAGCCCGACACGATTACAGAATCAAATCGAAAGACAAGACGCTTATACACCATAAACTAGAATCCGACCAAGAGGATTTATCTACGAGAATAAAGACAAGAAGAACAGATTGATGCGCATTGACGAACTACACAAGTTCAGCATGTAACCTCAAGATGACGTTCGGAACTGTTCATAATGATCGCCTCAAGGGAATAAGAATGAGACTTGCCAGAGACTATTGGACCAACGTGCAAGGCAAATAAACGCAAGAGCCATGATCCAGGCGATTGACAAGAGGCTAAAGACAAGGAGGATAATGGGATTTGGAGAAATTGTCGGTGGAAACTGACCAGATGCACTGGTGACCTACGGCTTCTACAAAGGCCCAAAGATTTAACAGTATGATGTTCTCATCTTAAAAAAGGTCTAACCTCGTAAACAACTTACCTATGTGAATATGAACATTATTAGTGTGACATATTGTGCATATAAGATATGGCATCGAGTACAATTTTTCAATGAATATCCTTAGTAATTCAAAACATTCAAATAATTGTAAACGGCAATCATCTTATAGAACCCTCAAAAATTGAGGGGAGCATTGTAACCAAGTTCCAATCTGTTATCAAAATCTCAGTTTTGTCCCCGAACGTTTAATCAATTGAATTTATCCCAAAATATCAAGGGATTAACATTTTGGATAAGGGAGAAAATGTGATGTAACCCGGACTTAATAAATATTGACAGAATTATTCAAATAAAATAGACTCAATGCACTCCAAACCTAGCATGTACTACGATACACGAGCCACATGGTAAGGGGAGATTTTAGTGATGATGAAAACTCTCAAAGTTAAATGTTTTGATAGTTCTGACAAACACTTTGATTGAAATTTTCAATGGTTTTGGAAGGATTGTGATGAAAAACCCAACAAGACTACCATGTTCTTTAAATTCTTGAAGAGTTATAAGGCGGTTAGGCTAGGGATTTCAGATCCCATGATTCCAGACCAGAACCGATGGATCACCCAGGATATCCACGTATGTTAGTGTCGAAGTCCTTAGGTAGGATTAAAAAGGAGAAAAAGTGAGAAAAGGGAATAATGCGACTAGACTGAGCCTAAACACTGGAACAAACCCCAACAAGAGTTATCATGATGTTTTGGTATGCATTAAGGGTTTAAGAATGAAAAAGAAAAGTAAGGAAAAAAGGGTGAAATAAAGAATCCCCGGGGGGGGGGGGGTCCATACACTTTATTCAGAAACCGGGTCAATACATATGTCGAAAACACTAATGTTGTCCTGACATTGAAGATAGTCATGGACCCAGTGACGCTATGCACAACCCTCCCCGCTACTCAAAGTCAGAAAGACTTTGTTTCAAACTACTCAACAGAGAAACACTCAATTTCTATTGACTTTCTCACTCCTCCGAGTTAGAGGATATTGAAAAGGTGGCACTCAGCGCAGCCTTCCTATCACTAAAATCAAAGTGCACTATTGAGTCTAGAGCCAAAAGAGATCATCCCTAAACCTCATTTAGGAACACTATGCCAAAATTCTCTTGCTAAAACACACAAAAAAAGATGTGAATTACAAGACAAGTTTAGAGAGTCCTTCGCATAATCCATGTGATTTTGCCAGAACATCAGAGTGAATACATTCACAAGAAGAAGAAATCCTCTTGAGTCAACAATCAAACAAGCTCATGGTATTAACTAGTGGCATTCTTAATGAATCAAACTTGTAACCAACTGAGGCAAGAACACGATGGTTGGCGGATTCTATAAGAAACAAACATGTTCCCAGGAAATGGATCAACGTTTGTTAATGAATTTTTGAAAATATAAACACTCTCCGTTTGTCGCAAAAACAATTTTGTAAGTGATAACACGATTGATTTTTCAAATCAATTTTATCTATATCAATCTGGAGAGAACGTAACTCACTGGTTCAACACTTATCGTGCTGTTCTGCTTTGAACGTTCCATAATGAGAACATGCTGAGTACCGATGAATCAATACTATGTTTATAAAGATGTCAATACTACAGCTGTAAAATCCTGTCCAAGAAGAAGTCGTCTCAAAATTGAATCTATCTTGATCACAGGTCAATCCTCACGATTCGAAGTTGCTCCAAACCAAAACCTGGGCGAATGACAAAGCCATATTCTCCCCACTTCTTTATTGCTAACAGTTTTATGCACTATGAAAAATGGTGGTGTAGTTCCTGATTCCAGCTGTCTCACATATCCATAACAACATGCACAATCCGACCGACAAACTTAAAGTCAACATGATAGCTCAAGGTACATGTTTCAAGACTTTTCCCAACTCTGATACACACACTTTCTAAAGTGTCAAAAGTGTTAAAGTTAAAGAATTTCAAGAAAGATGCAACATTAAAGCTTTCAAGAATGGTATACATGTCGTTCAAGTCTGCAAGTCCACAGATGGCAAAGTTATAAGATGGCCGTATAGATAGTGCTTGATTGATGAGTCTCAAGAGCACAAGATCACAATGTTCAAATACAAGTTTCAAGGAACAAGCCTCAATCCAAGAAGTCAATGAACATTACAACATATTCACAAGAGAAAGACAAGAATACGAGATAAAGAACTAGAGACAAAGCCATAGTATGCTAAGGTTTAATGTTTGTAATTGAGTGACCTCCTTAGTGGGAGATTGTTGGAAACACGAAAAGTGTCGGTCACTTCCAAAGTTTGTAAACAAGTCTTAGCTCGTAGTTAGTATAAGGATTAAGATTAGTAAATCTAGTCCGGACCCCAGGCCCATTGGTGGCCCAACTCCAGCCCATGGTCCGGCCATAGAGTATTTATACACCTCTCCTAGTCATGAGAGGGTTGGTTGTTCATTTTGTTATTCATTCATTCCATACATTCCATAATACACATTCATCCATTCCATCCAAGTTTCTCTAACAATCCAACCCACATCTCGCTTATTGTTCTTGGTTGATTCATTAGATTACTAGTATTCTACATTTACGTTTCTGGTTGTCATCGTATGCTTGTATCATGTTAATGACCTTACCTTTACCATTGTTGTTTCTCTGCTGCCTTCCCCTTGCATTCCCTCTTTGCCTGGCGAGTGGCTAAGCTTTCTGGATTCTAACACCATATCTAACTGCTACTTCAGTTGGTAGCAATCATTGGTGTAATTCCTCCTTTTCCCCGTGATAATCACAATATCTGTCCAAGTTTTCTTTCTTGGGTGTCCCCACCATCGGAGGGCATGGTGGAATCTGTAGCTGGAGTTCCGTCGCTAGAATCTCCTTCGATCGTTTAGTTAAAGCGTCTAGGCTGAGGTGGTTGGACACATATCTTCGGTTGTCATACCTTCGGTTGTTTGCTCGAGGAGGAACATACATCTGGTAGTGATCTCGGTGGACGTTGAAGTCATTACGGTTGTTCGTCCTCCTTCGTAAATAGTCCTTGGGGGTCTATCTCCCCGGGGTAACACTCATTGTCCTTTTTTTCGAGAATTATCCTCTTGAGAGTTCCGTGCTCCTATAGACTTCCTCGGACTTAATGAAATCGTCTACCCTCTTTATCATCTCAGTAACCGTTCTGGGGACTTGGTCAGAGAATCGTCTTACTAATTCTGGGCATTTGGAGCTGCTCATGAAGGCTGAGATCTGCATCACCTCCGGCACATATTGGATGTAGCTCATTTTGTATGTCTATTGATTGCAGTATTTTAATACACAATAAAATATACTATTAATATTCCAAAAGAGCAG
>BQNB010011668.1:0-29844 GCA_026074375.1 Tanacetum coccineum | reverse complement strand
TTGACAAAAGCCCCATGGTTTGAGATGCGTGGTAACTTGGAACGATGAATGAACAGTGTTGGCGCCTTTTTTTAAAGTTTAACTTAATTGGGTAAAAACGGGTGTGAGTTTGGGGTAATTGCAAAATCAGTCCCTCTCCTTGTGTAAAGAGATGGTGTAGTGTAAAATGACTTTAAATAATGACAGAAATGACCCCTAGAGTGTTATAAAAGGGTTTTGGGCTTTTAGGAATTGGGCTTTTGTTTGGGCTTTGGATCCGGGTGTTGTTTTTGATAGTTTTAGGGCCCATTTAGCTTAGGGATCATTAGTGTAAGTTTCTGAAACTTGAGGGACTAGATTTGTAACTTTGTATTTTTGTCTTCTAGTGTTGACTTTAAGAGTTGACCGAGGTTGACTTTTTGACTTTGGCTTTCGGCTCTTGCACGCTCTTCCGTTCTCGTATCCTTGTTTGCCCATTTTTTGACGGTTTTCTTGTGATTTTTGTCTTATCCGTACCTGCATACACAAAACACAAAAACAAGCATATCTTTGCCATTTTTAGTATATTTTTAGTCATTTAGGGTCATTTTTAGTGTTAACGGATATGTGTATTTTACACTTATCAGTACTCCCAAATCTGGATTTTCACTCTTGAAAAATGATTTGCAGCTAAGCTTTCTGCCCCTTTTGTCCTTAATTTTGATGTCAAACCCTTAAAGGAGTAGAACCCACCTTATAAGCCTAGGTTTGGCATCCTATTTGTTGAACAAATACTTCAAAGCAGAATGGTCAATGTAGACTACAATTTTTGATAAGATAAGGTAGGGACGAAACTTATCAAAAGAGAAAACAACTGCAAGAAGTTCTTTTTCAATAGTGGTGTAATGTTCTTGGGCAATATTTAGTGTTTTTCTAGCATAATAGATTGGTTTGAATTTCCCATCAATTTGTTGTCCTAAAACAACTCCAACAGCAAAATCACTAACGTCACACATCAATTCAAAGGGCACATTCTAATCAGGAGATATTATGATAGGAGCTGTAGTTAATTTTTCTTTCAAAATATTAAACTCCATCTTGCAATCATCAAAAAAATCAAATTTCATGTCTTTCATCAAAAGTTAGGTCATTGGTTTAGAGATCATGGAAAAATCTTTTATGAATCTTTAATAAAATCCAGCATGACCTAAGAAACTTCTAACACCTTTTACGTTTGTTGGGTAGGGTAACTTAGATATTACATCGATCTTGGCTTTATCAATTTCGATACATGCTCTAGAAATTTTGTGTCCCAACACAATCCCTTCTTTTACCATGAAATGACATTTTTCCTAATTCAACACCAGGTTGATTTCTTCATACCTAGCAAGCATTCTGTATAAATTAGCAAGACAACAATTATAGGAGTTACCAAATACCAAAAAATCATACATGAATGCTTTCATAAAGTCTTCCACCATGTCATGAAAAATTGCCATCATGCATCTTTGGAAGGTTGCAGGTGCGTTGCATAATCCAAACAACATCCTTCTGTAGGTAAAAGTTCTATAAGGACAAGTGAATGTAGTATTTTCTTCATCTTCAGGTGCGATTGGAATTTGGAAGAATCCTAAAAAACCATCAAGAAAATAGTAATAATCATTCCCAGATAAACGTTCTAGCATTTGATCAATAAATAAAAGAGGGAAATGATCCTTTCGAGTCGCATCATTAAGTTTACGATAATCGATGCACACTCGCCATCCTATAACTGTGCGAGAAGGAATCAATTCGTTGTTGTCATTCAAAACTACAATCATTCCTCCTTTCTTTGGGACAACATGAATGGGGCTAACCCATGAACTGTCCGAGATTAGATAAATTAACCCAGAATCAAGTAACTTAACAATTTAATTTTTCACCACATCTTGGACTTTAGGATTTAAACGCCTTTGGGGTTGAATGACCGGTTTGAAGTCATCTTCCATTAAGATCTTGTGTGTGCAAAATGATGGACTTATTCCCTTGATATCTGACATTTTTTAAGCAATTGCTTCCTTCCGTTTCTCTAATACCTGCAAAAGTAACTTTTTCTCCTTTTTGGACAACTTAGACGAAATAATTATAAGAAAGGATTTATTATCATGCAGATATGAGTATTCTAAGTGGTGTGGTAAATCTTTCAGCTCAGGTTTCTTTTCATCAATCGTATTAGCACTAGCCGAATATAGGTGCTCACTTTTGACTCCATCGGTTCCTACAGTTTTCTGTGTATCTAAATACGGCGTATTAGTCGGATCAATACACCGTATTAGTGTCCCAAGATCAGAATTGTCACCAAACTTATCTCCTATAGAATCACAACTTTCTAGGACTGATTGATTAATTGATTTTTCTAGGAACTTAAGTAAAAATGAATCAAACTCATCATTCTTTAACAATTCTTGAGCCTCTATGTTGATTGTGTCATCTAAGTCATCTATGCCATAGCACTCATCATCCAACCGCCCTCACACACTCCCCCACGTATCCCCTAACCCCCCACCCACACCCACTAAAACCCCTCCCCTCTAACACCAACTCCCCCACTCCCCCCCCCCCCATACTTATACCTCCACCACACACCACCCCCCAACACAACACACAAATAATCCACCTTCTCTCACACGACTCTGAACCTCCCAAAACCCTCCCATTTAACTATACAACCCACCAACCACCACCCAAACCCCCGACACACTCCGCTAACCCACCACCCACCAACCCCCCCCCCCCCCCAATCAACCATCCCCCCCACCAAAATCCCCCACTCACAGTAAAAAACCTTAAGCAAAAGCAAATTCGACAGCAACTGAACGGATTTCAACACACAATCACAACAAACCGCAAAATTGAAAGTGCCCACTAGGTGTAAGTTGGCTCCGAGGAACATAAACTTACCACCCAGACAACCATAAAGTAAACTTGTTATTCCCACGACCGAAACCCTATGGAGAAGATGGAAATGAACCCAGGTGATACCTTGGCTCATATCTTTTACATTCATAAAGCAGAGTACGTTAACATATCACTACACCCGAGATTTTAAGATTGGGCATATTTAAAAGTTTACAATAGCAAGGCACTTTAATAAATCTCATCTTTATTATGCAGTAACGAAGCATGTTCATTGGAGAGTGTCCGAACAACTTACAATAAAATAGTAAAATATCTTAATTTATTCCAACATGTCGACGGACTTAGAACAACATTGCTAAGAGCCAATCTTGGGGTGTCAGGGTTACTCAGAATGTTGTTTGCAGCGTCTGAAAATGGAATCTGGGAGTGCTGTTTAGTCACACTCTATATGTTATCTTGGTGTGACTGTGGAGTAATTATCGGAAGTCGCTTATGTTGGCTTTGGTAAACAAACTTCCCAAGCCCGGTTATCTAAATGGAAGGTTAAAAACCTTCCATAGGCGGCAATTGACCCTTTTTCCTTAAATCCGTTCTTGGGGCCTCTCAATTATTATATGTCAATCTTGAGGTACAAAAAGGCGTGTTTGAAGACATGGAATCTATCCGTAGTTAAGTATCTTCAACGGAGTTGATTCTTCAGATAGAAAGATTTCGTTGGTAGCTTGGGACAATGTCTAGCGTCCAAACTGAACGTGGTCCTTGGTGTCCTCTAGTTATCTTCTCGTTGAATTCATGCTCTTTTGTTGAAGTGGGGTGTGGCGCTTCATTTCTGGCGCTGGCTCCTTTATGGTGTAAAAGTTATTCAAGCGATTTATGTCTCAAAGTTTTGATTCTTCAAGTGACCGAATCAACCCTTCCGATTTGGTGCTCTATTTTACGTTTATGTAAAATCTTTGAAAAGATTCAGGTTTTGATTTTCTTCGATTGTAATAAGCGATTGGGGATGGGTCGTTGTTACTAGTTTTTGGTATTATATATGGTTAGCTTATGCCCCACTTTGTGTTTCAGTTTCCCCGTTTGTTTGCTCTCGAATTGGATAAGGAGATTGTGGTGGCTAATAAAATGGGAGCTTCTTCGGTCTCAGCTTCTTTTCGTCGGGACGTGCGTGATGGAGCTGAGCGGCAGCAGTGGGATGACCTTTCTTCAATTCTGAACTCAGTTTGTCCCTCTCATCTTCCAAGATAGGAGTGGACTTGTGATTTGTCGGGAGATGGAGAGATATTGTTAAATCATCAGAAACTTTATTGATGACTTGTTTCTCCCTTCGTCGGATGTTGCAACGAGATGGGTAAAATTCATTCCTATTAAAGTTAATGTTTTTTCTTGGCGTGCTCGTCGTGATATTAGCCGTAGAGGTGTTTTGTTGGATTCCCATCTGTGTCCTCTTTGTAATGCTGCATGGAGGATGTTCAGCATGTTTTATTCGGATGTGACGTGGGCTCGGGTTGTTCTTCGTAAAATTTGTCGTTGAATGGGATTTGATTTTGGCAGGAATTTGTTTACTTCTCGGATTGGAGTGCTTAGGTTCTATCCTTTCGCTTTTCTTACCCGTCTCAAGTCTATTTAGAAGTGTTTTATGTTGCTTGGTGGCGGATTTGGAGGCTTCGAAATTGTTTGTCTTTGACGCTTCGCCTCCTAATCGTTCGCGATTTTTGATGACATTGTATCTTGGTCCTTTTATGTAGTTCTAGTATATGTAATAGGGCTTTTTCTTGGAGTGATTGGTTAAAAACCCTATCTATTTCTATTGAAATGTCTTTCTAGTTCCTGCTATTTTTTTAATAAAGTTGCCGTTCAAAAAAAAGAAAATTTTCATTTTATAAAACCAAAGTATAAACTTGAACTAAAATTCTTATTTACAAATGATGTTGACTTCATCATCGATAAATCTTTTTCTCTGAATATGTTGATTAGACTTTTAAGAGTAAAATCTCAATTTTGTAAAAATTAACAAAAAGAACACGTATAATTAATCATTTAAGAACTTCAAGGAAGAAAAACACAATTATTCTATAAGCCTTTAAGTTTTCCAAATAAACTTTGTTTAGCATCCTAATTCGTAATCAACACTATCATTTCTTATTCTTTGCAATTTAAAATCTCTAATAAAGAAATTCGCAAATACTTAACATATATAAAATCCAACTCGGCATATTTAAAATCTACTTGAGATTAGCACAAGTCTTCATTTACTAATGATTTCAAGGCTAGCATGTTTAAAGTCTACTTGAGACTAGCACAAACTATCATCATTAATTGTTAAGGGAGAAAGCTAGAACTCAACACGTTCGATCGGGTCAAAAATTACTTCTTATTCTCACAAACGGAAAACCTACATTCGTGTCTTAACACTTATTATTAATCAACTACTAACATATATTTTTCTTTTTTTCATTTTTTCCTACAAATAAAAACTTAAAAATTTAAATTTTTTGCTATTTTTACGGGAAAATGGGTACGTGAGAACAAAACAATAAGCAGGCAACATCAAATCGATATATTCCCTCCCCAAACTAATTGCTAACAAAGGATAGGAAGCTCGAGTGAAACGGGACACAACACCGAACACGAGAGGCTTCAAAAATTGTTGGATCAATCCTACAAAAATCACAAATACAAACAACAAACACAAAGAACGGAAAAGTACAAGCCTCAACTCAACACAACACATTATAGAAAGAAAATAGAAAAAGATAGGCATGGGGTGATCTCCTACGAAGTGGCTTGTTTTTTGTCACCGAGTCGCAAGCTCGACTCGATCCCTGCATTCATTCGTCCTTAGGGAGAGCAACACTTAGAAGAAGAAGCTTTCATTGAAAATGCCACCGGCTCTAGATAAGAAAATGGAAAGGTGATGATGTCGGGGTCAAAAATGGTGTCTTCACTCCCGAAGGAGAGAAATGAAGAAAGAAAGAAAATGAAGGCTAAATATAAAATAAGGGTGGGAAAAATATCGGCCATAAAATCATGAGGTTTAGAAACACCTTTAAACACTTTGGTTATCACAATACCCGCTTCGGGTTCAAGACATTTCTCAACATCCGGTGGTTCCGGTGGAGGACGAGGAGGTGACGGTTCTTTGAGAAATAAGAGAGTCCCGGAGAAAATGTTCTCTCTTAAATTCTTCTCCAATGTTACAAGATTTTTATCATGAATGGTATGATAAACTAGTATACCTGGTTTGAATACTTTGTCCTCGTTTCCGAGAGAATTCAAGGTAAAACTAGCCGACAACTCCGCAGTGAAAGGCGAGTCGGAATCTAACAAAGGAGGTGGTAAAATACTTGATTCGGTGGAATCAAGTGCAACGGCTAAGTCCTTTTTTAAATCCTTTGGTTTGGAAAAATGATCATTAAAATCAATTGGATTATCAAAAGTGATTCTTATTGGCATAACAATGGTATCAATTGGTATTTGACTTGAAACTTTGTCATCTTTCATCTTAATATCATCAACTTCTTGAGGACGAGAAAGAGGTTTTGGTTTCTTATATAAGAACGTTGCTAAAAGACAAATTATCTTCTTCCTTATCGCAATACGAGTCATCATTCTCCATACAAATCGGATCAACGAGAAAAACATCGGCGTCTTCCATGAACAAACCTTCTCTCCGGTGAGAGTAGGGGAAGTAGGATTGCTACTTGAAACTTCAAGGGTGGGAGGGAGGGTAAGATCAATTCCCGGTGGAATCGAATCACTTTCAAGATAAGCTTCAAATTCTTCCCAAATCAATTCACTTTCTTCCGGTGAAGTAAGTGTGAAGGAAGGAGAAGACTTAATCTTGACATCCTTATCGTTCTCTTCAAAGAGAGGATTAACGTTGCTAGATTTGAAATTATCATCGAATTCGAAAAGAGGATTTGAATAAATTTGAAACGTTTCTTCATGAATATCCTTCTTATGAATTGAATCGTCATTACCCGGTGGTAATGAGTTAGGAAGAGTGAATTCATCGGTGAATTCCTCGAAAGTAGAATCACTAGTCTTCATCGGAGAAGAACTAGGAAAAGGAGCATCGGATGGAATAGTGGTAATGCCACTAAACGGATCGTCTTTCGAAAAATCAATGATAGAAATAGCATGAACAAATTTCTTTTCCTCGTTTTTCTCAGATTTATCGGCATAATAAACAAGTTCTTCCTTTCCTACTCTTAAAGTCAATGTTTCTTCGTACAAATCAATGAGAGCTTTTGCGGTGCGAAGGAAAGGTCTTCCTAAAATAATAGGCACTCTCGGGTCTGGTTCAAAATTAACCACGACAAAATCAGCAAGAAAAGTGAAACCATCAACTCTAACTACAACATCCTCGGCTATACCCATTGGATGTGTAACGGAACGATTGGCAAGCTCGAGTGTCATACGAGTAGGAGTCAAAGCTTCAAGCCCAAGCTGCTTGTAGATAGAATGAGGTAAAAGATTTATGCTAGCTCCGGAATCGGCTAAAGCACTAGTCCTATCGAGTTCTTGTAAAGCACATGGGATAAGAAATTTTCCCGGATCTTCGAGCTTCTCGGGAACTTTGTTCATGATGATAGCAGAACATTCAGCATTTACGGTTGTGATGGCGATTTCTTCGAGCTTCTCTTTGTTCCTTAGCAACGAGCTTAACCATTTGTTGAACTTTGGCATTTCGACGAGAGCATCTTTCAATCCAATCTCTAAACGGAGTTGTTTGAACATCTTCAAGAACCGGCTATGTTGAGCACTTGGTTTATCGTTCTCTCTCACTTTCATCCTCTCGGGATATGGAAGTTTAGGTTGATACGACGTTGGTTTTGGAGAATTAGGCTCTTGAATTTCAATGTTAACGGTTTTCTTAGCTTTTGGTTTTGGAATTTCCATGAAAATGGAATCTTCTTCCTCTGGAGGTGGGACTTGTGCGGTATTTTCTGAACCTTTTTCCGTTGACATCTCCGGGTTTTGTTCGGGTTCTTTTGAGTTTTTAAAACATCGGGTGGTAGGAACAAGAAGAATCGAAGGTTCTTCTTCCTAAATCTTACCGCTCCTTGTAGTTGTATTGCATTAGATTTGCTGACGAGGATAGTTACGGTTTTGACTTGAAGAGTTCCTGAATTTGAAGTAAGAGCTTGAATTTGAAATATCACAAAGACTTTGTCCAACAAACATGTAACATTAGCCATTAGATTCTGCAAATTTTGAACTGGATTTTGAACATTCTCAACACCGCATCGTTTGCCTTGACGTAGTTCTTCAAAATTCTGTTTCAAAACAATTATTTGTTGGAGGTTGGTAAGGTAAAACTTGATTGATTGGTGGTTGATTGATTGGTGTTTGATATGGTGGAGCTTGATAAACTTGATTTTGACGGTTTTGATTAAAATTTCCTCCACGGTTTTGGTTGAAATTAGGATTGTTTCCTTGGTATCGGTTTTGATTGGTTTGGAGACAGTCGGTTTGATTGAAACCTCGTGGTCTCAATTTGACTTGCAAATTCGAGGTTGGTTTCTTGTGAGAAAATTACCAATGGCCCTGCGTTTGTTGAAATTGCTGGATATTGTCTTGAAAACAGAAAATCGATTCCACTTCTGAGTCAACGGACAAAGGTAAAAGTGTGATTTGATCCACAAGTGACACAGTACTTCCATCAACTGCTTTGACGGGTGCAGGAGTAGTACAACAAAGCTTTTCATTTCATTCAACAATTGTTTCAACTTGATAGTACCATCTTATCCTCTGAGAGAACGGCTAAATTGTTTGCATACGAACAGAATTATTAGAAGATGAAACTTAGAAGAAGCAGTCCGTACCACTCTTATCACTAGCAACACTCTCGATAACGAAACATTTGACTTGCTTCAATAATTGCTAACCTTCTGAGTGCATTTTGTCCCAAGAAATGTGCCACTGCTAGCATAATCTACGGCATCTTATCGTTTGAATTCAAAGAATTTGAAAAAGTATCGAGTTTGGTGAGTTCCGAAAAGCCATGGTGAGGACCATTGACGAAGGAGTCCCTTTAAAACGTCCCTATGCATCATTAAAGGATTCGTTTGGTTTTGATAATAAGTATGACTCATTTCGATAGTAAAGTGTTTGAGGTGAAAGTATTGGTTTATGAATTTATAAACAAGGTCGTCACGGAGAATTGATCTTCGGTGGTTCCTTGTCTAACCAATCTCGGGCTTCACCGTCTAGAGAAAAAGGAAAAAGCAAAAGCTTAATCGAAGTGTTCGGAACTTCGGGATGTCTAAACGTTGAAGTGACTTTGTTAAAAAATCGAAGGTGATTGTGGGGATCTTGTCTACCCGTAAATTTGTTGCTTTGCACAAGATTGATTAAAGGTTGCTTAAGCTCGAAATTGTTAGCATTGATTGGTGGAACAACTATAGCATCTTCATACCCTTCGATGGTCTTTAGCATTGGGCCCATTGTTTCGATTGTCGGCCATTGGACACAAACGTTTGTTCAACAATTGGATCTTCCGAAAGAGTTTGTTGTTGACGACGTCTACGAGATTGCGAACGAGTGCGCATAAAAAGGAAAAACTAACAATTAAAAAGCAAAATTTTACACTAAATTTTTTTTTTTTTTTTTTTTTAAATTTAACGGTTACACGAAAGAGACTTAAACCAAATAATCAACTACTTCACCACAGGTCAGCTCTATGAAATGGCTTTTCAAGGTGAGCGTACATGGTAGAAGACACAAAAGCAAGTGTTAAATCTTTTGATTACGATTTGGGAACAATTGCAAGTTCACACGGAAATTGAAATGAAAATATCTCAATAGAAGAATTATTTTGTTGGTGTTCGTATTTACCAACTTGGTGGAATTTTATTTTCTAATTAAGACAATTTTTTATTTTTATTATTTTTTCTATTTTTTTTTAATATGATATTTATACTAAAAGAATAAGAAAATATTTTTACATTTTATATTTTTAATTTTTTTGGATTTTTGGATTTAATACAAAATTAAACTTCGAGGACAGAAAGATCTTCAAACCACATTCACAAACTCGAACGAAGGAATCGCTTACACAAGACCCCCGCATGGGGCGTCGCCAAAAAACTATGTCGTAGTTTTATATACCTAAAATATAATATAAAATAATATAATCCCGAGAGTAATTAAGAAAGTTACCAAGTTACCTTGATAAAATTCACTCTCAAAAATATATATAATATAATATATAATACGTATGTTTGACCGGGTAAGTATGATCACCCGGGTCGTTTTCCCCAACGACTCATGCAATGGAAACCTCGATCTCGTTCGGAATGATTGATTTGAATAAGAAAAGAGATATTTTTGATTTATTTATGCTACTAAAATTAAAGGCACAATTAAACAACTAATTAACAAATTAAACTAATTACGAAAGTAAATAAAATGCGACATTTAAGAAAACAAATACAATTTAAATCTTAAAAATATAGAAAAATGGTTTTTAAACTCTAAAAATGTGCAGAAAAATTATGGAACAAAAAGCCCCAATTTTAATTAACTAATTGACACTTAATTTGACCAATTAAAAACTAAACCCTAAATTTATAAAACTAAAAACTAAAATATTAAAACTATTTTATTTAATAAGAAAGACAGGGTAGATTGTGAAATAAAGGAAAGATAAGGGTAGGCGGGCGAATTTTGGAAATTTACACTATAGAGAAAACGAGTGCCCCTTAACTATGAGAAAACTACCAAACAGACCCTACGAATGTGGCTTATTTTGCTTATCTAAAAAGTGAGAATTATCAAAAACTTAAAACTACAAAGTTGTTAAACAGCTTATTTTTAACAACTTTAATAAAGACACTTTGAACTTTTGACAAAGGAATAAGCTGAAAAATAAGCAACTAGAATGCTGTCACAGAAAGTGCTTGTTTGACCATATTTTTGGATTTTTGCTTATTGTGAGCTTATTTCTTGATGAAAGCTAAAACTAAAAGTTGCTTATTAATGCCTAAGATGTATACTAGAAGATTCTAAACTAATATTAACCTGTTGTTAACAATTTTAGAAAGAAAACTAAGATGGAAAAATGCAAAGTCTCATGAAACAGTTTTTTAGCTTTTTTCTCATAAGCTAAGAAGCTTATTTTTGGACCTTAGGTGCTGATATTTTGGAAATAAGCTAACCTAATTATCTAAAATCAACCTAGCTAAAAGGATTTGTAAGACTCTAAAAGGAAATGAGAAAATTCAAAGTGAAAAAATGGCAAAAATTATGCTAAAATGAGATGCACTTGCTGATGTGTTTGGCAGCTGGTGCACTTGACTAAGCACTAATGCAAGCTGCACTCCAAATTTAAAGCTCTTGACTAAGTGACTAAATGCATTATGAATGAAGTAACTAAGTGAAATTCCTAAAGGCTTATAAGTTTCTAAAATCTAAAACTACTTAAACTGAAAAATGCCCTGGTGCAAAAATGAATTAGATTTAAACTCCCTACTTTTTAAAATTAGATCCTACCTCTAAAACTGTTAACTCTGCCCAATAACCTAACTCAGCTAGTTGAGAGAATTAGACAAAGTGTAGTTGACTTTTTGAGTCAATTAAAGCTATATCCAAACACTCCCTGAATTTAAAAGCTGTAAACACTAAGTGACATCAACTCTATTAAAAGCTACAACTTGTACACTCTAAATCTACTTATCTAGAAAATGACTAATAATACTAATTTGAGCTAGAAAATGCTTAAGCTTATTTATGAAAATAATAGTTCCTCTACTGAATCTATACTATTACTATGTTACAGAATTGTGAAAAAGTAGTATTTAATAACAATCTATGCTAATTAAACTTTTACTACAAGCCACTCAAACTTCAATAATCATAACAATGAAGAGAAATAAGCAAACTAAAATAGAACTAAACAAATGACTAACTAACATTTAAAGCTAAAATGAGAAATTTAGGAATTTTAAACCTGGAAATATTGGAGTTCAGCACAAGAGCCACTCTAGTATAGTAGTGGCTCAAAATTACAACCATATCTGGCTTCCAGCATGCCTCCTAACCAAAGAGCATTAATCTCAAAACTGAACAGCTTATTCCTCTTGATGCTTGAATTTGAACACAAACACACAAGTGATCATGACTTGTCTCAAGTTGATTTAATATTGAGTAAATGAAAGACTACAAGGAGGATTTTAAAACTAAATTCGAGCTTTATGAAAGTAATAAGCTCTATTGAGCTTATTTAAAGCTTATTTGATTAATTCAACTTCAAACTGAAAACCAAAGATTATTAAAATTTAAAATCGACTTGTTTTACTGAATATAGAAGTACAATAAGAAGGAAACGATTACAAAAGCCTAAAAGCTTAATTGCTAAAGTAAGATATAAATTGCTAAAAACGGAAAATTACAAAGTAAAATTTAAAACTAAAACTACTACTGAAAAATGATGTCCTAACACTCTATTTATAGAGTAGAGGTGAAGAGAGGGAAAGAATTCTAGAATGATCCGTTTAAATCCTAGCCCTTGATCTTTTGAAATTGATGGTAGCCGTTTGATGGGTTTGATGATGTGTCCTGGCCAATGGGCTGCTGCCACGTGTTTGTTTTTTATTGGGGAGAGTGTATGAACCGTATGAGGGCTATAAAGGAGTCGGGGGTGGGAAATTTCGAGATATGGGCTGTGTGGAATTTTTGGCGGAAATGCTTTGTGGAGTTAGTTTGTTGCGATATAAAAGCGCTGATCTGTTTGAAAGTTTGAGAGATTGGCAAAAACTCGTCCTTTGTCCTCTTCCTCGCCGCCCAATTCTTGTTATAAACAGTTGAGAAATGCAAGGCTCAGTCCTTGTGGTTTCCTTTGCTCTATAATCTCTCTTTTAAAATAACTCCAATCGTTTTTGGCAACTTAGGGTCCTTGATCTTTAAAAACTTCAAATAAGCTTCAAACTTAAAGAACTTGTTCAAATAACTAAGCCCCTTGAACTTATATTTTATGACCTTTGACTTCTTTGTTTCTTTCTTTGACTGTGTCGGGTTGATCCGGCTTTGATCTTTGGCTGTTTCTTCACTCTTGTTCTTGTCTCTTTCGTTCCTTGTCGGTTTTTGATCGTTTTTGCTTCTTTTTGCCTTTTCAATCCTTTCCTGCACAATTAGACACAAAAGCACACATTTTCTATTCTTTTGGCATTTTTATGGCTTTTATTTGGCAAAATCCCGGGTAATTTAATGTACAATTTAGCAAATATCAGAAGTCGTCTTCCATTAAGATCTTGTGAGTATAAAAACTAGGGTCTATACCCTTAATGTCAGAAATTTTCCATGCGATGGCCCGTTTGTGTGACTTAAGAACTTTTAAAAGGGCGGCCTTTTCTTCATCTTTTAACTCCTTAGAAATTATGACGGGTAATTTATCAGTTCCTTCTAAAAATGCATATTCAAATGAGAAGGTAAATCCTTAAGCTCGAGTTCCGGTGGTTCTTCGATTGAAGGCTTCGTCAAAGTAACATCAACTTGCTTAAGGTCATCATTCTTTATCGGAAGGGAGGATCAGAGAAGTGTATTCATTTACAATTTATTCAAGGTAAAGATGTCTCCCCGCGTTGTCGTAATTAATCATCAACTTAATATAGAAAGCTCTTCCGAGGTTACGTAAAAAGAGACTCAAGCTCTCCAAAATGAATCTCCTTCATCCAAAAGAGTGAACGAGGGGGAAAAGAAGCGATGAGAGGACCGAGAGGGATTGGCCACTTGCAAACGATCCGAAAATCCGAGCACTTCTTGAGCATACTCCTCACAAGCAATGTCTATGACATTGACTTGATTAACCATTTCGTAACTACGGGAGTATCTCGAAGTTTGCCCGACTTTAAACGTAATGGCCTCATCATCGACTCGAAGAGCTAATTCTTCACCATAAACATCGATTAAAGCTCTTGCAGTCCTCAAGAAAGGTCTCCCAAGGATGAGGGAACCCGAGATCAACATCGTAATCTACTACATACAAATTCCGGAGTGGCAAATAAAACTTTACCCTACTTTCACAAAACATCATCGACAACTCTTCGGGGTGAACGTCAATCAGATCTGCGATCGCCTGCGAGTTCGAGTGTCAGGCGAATCGAAGTAAAGTTCGAGGCGACAAGTGCTTCCATCGGAAAGAGGCAATAGATTCATGCTATCTTGCCAAGATCGGCCAGTGGCTAAGCATTCAGCTAGCTCCAAAAAATCACACAGGGATTAAAAACTTGTCGGGTCCGTCCAAGTTTTTCGGGAAACTTATTTAGGACACCGCCGACCAATTTTCATTCAACAGAGGTACTATGCTAATTCGACAACTTTTCCTTTATACTTAGAAACTCTTAACGTAGAACAAACATCAACATATGAAGAAGAGCATGCCGTGAAACTAATATCGAAGTGTTAAACTTTGAAAATTGAAGAACTTCAACATTTGATTATTAAGCTTTTTCACGGAGCTTTTATGTCGTAAGCCTCTGAAGGACAAGGTATTGACTGTTTTAGTATTAGCTTTAAGAAACAACTTGGCTCAGGAATCGGGTCTTGGACAACCTAAGGTGGAAACGAGTGCGGTACTTCTTCTAACTGTGTATTTTGCACCTGTCTTTGTCCCTCACTCGGTTTTCACGTTTTACTTCCTTCGGAAGCGGAGAAGGAGTATGTGGAAATGTAGGTCCACATAAGGCAACACCACTTTGGGTGGTAATAGCTTTTACATCACCTCTCGGGTTAGCAACGGTATTACTAGGAAGTGATCCCGAACCCGAGGAATTTTGATTTTGCATATTTAGTTAATATGTTCATTATTTGATTGTTTTGATTTTCTATTTTATTGGTCGTGCATCAATCGTAATTTTGGGAAGCTCATTCCGCATTCTATTCAGTGTTTGTCATTTGAGTTGCATTGCTCTAGTGTAACTTCATTACTCATCATGTATTTTGTTAACCTCGTTTGAAGGTCCAACTTGAGCTTGATAATGTTGGAGCTTGATTAATTGTTGTTTCACTTGATTGAATTTTGCCCTCTTCCTTGATTTATTCGGAGATAGCTTGATAATTCGGGGCTTTGAAAATTCCATTTGATTTTGATTGTATCGGTTTTGAATTATTTTACACATTCGGATGATTGAAACCCCCGGGTGCTCCAAGGAATTAATAGAGCGATAGCTAAGCAACATTCCGGTCACTTGCGGTTGTAGGATTACCCCCCATTTATGGTTACTCGTGAAGTAGAATAAACGCCTCTTAGTGTAGCCATCGGCGCTGGAGACACACGGTAAAGGACTGGGGACCACGCACAAGTCTTCCGCTTTCGGATTCACAAATTTGACTGATTGTATTTGTCTCATCATTTCTACAAAATTCTTATTCATTAACTCCAATTGTCGAACAACTTCGGGACTCTAGGTAGAAGTAGTAGAAGAGATATTTCTAGACGTCTCGTCTCGAGTTGCTGAAGTGTCCCAATGATTGTGGTGAGCGGTCATGTTCTCGATCAATTCGTAACATTCTTTCGGTGTCTTTTGCATAAAAGTTCCTCCCGCTGCAGCATTGATGGTGTCCCGATGACTTAATGTCAAACCATTATAAAACGTATCAATTTGTAACTAAAAGCATGTTATGGTTAGGACACCGATCAATGGATAATTTATAATGCTCCCATGCCTCGAATAATGATTCATCGTTTTTTGCTCAAATGTCTGATCGTCGATCCTTAACTTAGTCCACCATGGAAGGAGAAAAAAATTCAAGAGAAATTCCTCACATATCAACGAAAGATGTGAATGGAATTTCTTGGAAGGCGATCATACCATGCGATAGCATGACGCGTTAAGGAATATGGAAAAATAGACAAGCGAAGGGCGTTATCGGAGACCCCATTTTGCTTCATATATTGAGTAATTTCCAAAAATTTATCAATATGTCTATTGGCATCGTCGCTCGTGAAATTGACAAGTATTTTGAACTTGTTGTATCATGTGATGACGAAGTCCAAAATCCGTTGCTTGAATTGGAATCGGGCCAATTGGTCCGCCCCGTCCATCTATAGACGGTTGGCATAACTCCTCTATTGATCGGGGAGCTTGCCCGTTAGGTCTCACCACCGGAGGTGGACCATTATTTGGTGGAGGAGGGGGCCCCGCAGGAGGCGGTCCCATGTTATTATGAGGAATGCTCATAACTTTTTCGAAGTCGAAAAGAGATGACGGTTCACCTAAATTCCTTCGTCGAATAAGACTCGCGGGGTCTCTAAGCTGAGAAAATAGATTTGAAGACGTAGAGCGAGTGCTCATGCACTAGAAAATTAAGATAAAACGAAAATATTTTTGTAATCGATAATCGAACAAGTATACGGTAGCTCTCTAGAAAAACGCACTAAGAAGCGGAGGAGCGGGTAAGCGCGAAGCGTTTTAAAAACCTTCTCCTTTCGGGCAAGTTTCGGGACTCGACCCTCATTACACCCTCTTATAGTTTGTAAATCTAAGGTGAGATCGTTTTTAACAAGTGACACAAACTGTTATTTTTTAATCTTTTTTTTTTCAATTTTTTTTGGTATTTTAAATAAATTGAAAACAAAATATTTTTGTATTTTTATGGTTTTATAAAAGAAAATAGAAAATTATAAACAATAACTTCACGGGGAAGGATCTTCAAGGCACTAACTTCAAATACTTCGCGAAAATCGTACACCTCTCCCCGGCAGCGGCGCCAAAAATTTGATTCGATCCAAATAGTCTATATATAATAAAATATATATCCTAAATATCTCAAATCAATTATAGTATAGAGAGTATCCCGTTTGATAAGAAAATTACTTGAGGACAAACAATATTTTATCTCCCGGAAGTCGTATCCCGACAAGAGGTGAATTTGAATTCCACAAAAGTATTTTGTTTGATGCTTGAATATCAAATATTTTAGGTTTTTGATTCTAATTCTACTTATGAAACGCAAAAACAAATAAAGGCAAGTAAACAAACAAGGCAATTAAGGATTAAAACTAAAAACGATAACGGGAATCGAAAAACGCGTCTTAAAAACGTAAACTATCAAATTTTAACCCTAAAATGCAAATTTAATTTCTAAAGGTCCTAAATGATTAAAAATAATTTTTAAAAAAAATTATATATTTTTTTACTTTTTTTTATGAACTAAAAACAGATTTAATCTAAATTAAATATTAAAAATAGTAAACTAATTATTAAATATCTAGAAAAATTAAGAAAATTACTTTAGACTATGAAGAATCTAAGAAAAATACAAACTGGAAAAATGGCTGAACAAATAAGCTGTTAAAAAGCAATTAATCACGAATAAGCAAAATGGGAAATAAGGATTAAATACTAAATGGTGTAGAGATATGAGAGGTGAAAGTCCCAAGGGCAGTTGGTTAAGGTGTTGAGTGAAAGGGAGGTCACAGGTTCGAAACCTGTGACCATCCTTTTTGAAAAATCATTTTTTTTCTTTTGAACACACTTAATGAAAAGCAGAAAATAAGCACCTTTTGTGAAAACACTTTTGCTAACACTCACCAATAAGCCAGAAATAAGCACAAAGAAGCACAACACTATTAACTTTGAGTTAGTACTGCTAGTATTTGATTAAGACTGATAGGCCTCAATAAGCACATGAATAAGCAAATAAGCTGAACACAACTCATCTAATACTTCTTATAAGCTCTTAGGAGCATTAATGAGCAATAAGCAAAAACTGAAAAGCACTTGATCACCAAATTCAGTTTACTAAACTTTAGAGTAAAAAGGTTTTTTGACAAACTTTATGCTACTTTTTAAGGTACTCTCTAGTCCAAATAAGCACTTCAAATAAGATAACAACTTAAAAACAGATTTAGCTTATCCACTTAGGAACACACAGAAACAGATTTTTAGCATTTTGACAAAGAAATAAGCTAGGAAATAAGCTGAAATAGAAGGCAGTTTAGGACTCAATATTTTTTTTGCTTTTTGAACTTTTTGACACAAACTGAAAACTAAGAATAAGGACTCAAATTATTTGACACTTAATTGCAATGAGATAATACTGCATAATAGACTAGTTTTGAACACAAAAATAACTAAAGAGTAGTTTTAGAAAAATTCACCAATAAGCTGATAAAATGACTTTTTAACTATGAAATTTTGCAAATAAGCTCAAAACCTCAAAGCGAAGCTAAAAACATGATAAAGCTGAGTATAACTACTAACTATACTGAATTTAAGCTAAAACTAATTAGCTTATTAGCTAAAAGATGACTTAGAAGTTTTAACTTTAAGTTAAAACTGCTGATCTAAACACCCCTTTGAATCCTAAAATCCTACTAAAAAGCCAAAACAGAACCTAAAAATGCTGATTTTAATGAAAACAAATGGAGATTTAAGATTCTTAAAGACACATAAGAAATATCCTTGGAAAAATAAGCACTAGCCAATAAGCTAATTTAAAAAGCTATTTAGACTAATTCTAGACAGATTATAATGAAAACTCAAATTAAACTAACCTAAGCTATAATCTAGACAAATTAAGCTATAATAAGACTGAATAACCATTAATAAGCAGAAAATAAGAACAAATAAGCAAATAAGCAATCTGATAAGCTAAACAGTATTAAAGCTGAAATAAAGAGTAAAAGGAGTTTACCTTGATCCTAGCTCAAACAAGGATCCAATCTGCTCTCAAAGAGCTTATCTACAAGCTGGCTTATTGAATAAGCCACGAATAAGCCCTATAAGTCCTTCCAAGTCTGACTTATCATCCAATTTGGCGTATTCAGTTATAATTTAGTAAATTTGAATGGGACAGCTTATTCAACTAAGCTATAGAAAAGCTTAGCTGAAAAAGTAAGGGAAATGTGAACTTATAAGCTTATATCAAAACACATTTAAACCTTATTTGCTTAATAGTAAAAACAGAATTTAAAAAAATATCATTAACTAAAACTGAAACTTTTATTAATATCAAAAGAGATTACAAGGCTTTTCAAAGGAAATTACATTAATAAAAAGACAATAAGCTAAAATTACAAAATAAGCTATTAAACTACTAAAAATAAGCTAGAAAAGGAGATAGATACTGTGTGATCAGAGGCCTCGTATTTATAGTGTTCAACCGAATCTTCTAGGTCCTCAGGCAGCATCCTCAATCCTTCACTCTTAACCCTTAGATGATCCCAATCCAATCTGAGCCCTTGATCATATAGCCATGCGTCATCAGCCAATGAGATTCTTCCGGATTGCCAGCGTGTCTAAGTGTGTCAGAGGTGTCATAGAGTCCTTCTAGAAGGGTACGTGTGTGGGAAGGAGCATAGTACCACTCGTACACACGCAGGGTAAATTGGGAGGGAGGAGGTGAGTGAATAGTGCTTTTTGACTGAGTATTATAAATTTGACCGGTTGACTCAATTGACTGGATTAGTTAATTTGATTTTAGGTTTAGGCTGAGTCTATGGTTTTGGGCTTGGATATATGGAATGGATTTAGGATTATGGTATGTTGTAATGGATTTGGATTTAAAGGCTAAGGTTTAATATACTTTCAATCTTGGGCTGACCCGGCCCATAAAAGAAGGTCCGTTGGTCCGTAAAAGAATGGGCATGCCTTCGCTAAATATGTCGATATCTGACGCTCTTTTCCAATCCCGATCTCGGTTGTCCTTTTTACTTTATTCTGTCCATAATTTGTTTAATCTCGTTACCATGCAAGACACAATCAGTATAACAAAACGTATACAATGTCAGTTTTTTCTGTATTTATTGGTCATTATTGGTCTTTTTAGCTTGTTTTATTAGACAAAAGGTATGTGTATTTAAGCACATACCAAGCATATGAAAACTCTCGTCTATACAAGGCAAGAACCAAAGTCTGGCACGACAGAAAACTCAAAATGAGAAAAGAGTTCAAACACGGAAACAAGGTGCTATTATTCCACTCTAAGTACAAATTCAAACAGCCGAAACTCAGATCTCGATGGCTTGGACCATATGTGGTAAAACATCAATATCCATCTGGATATGTTAAACTATATGGAAAAGATGGAAAGAAGTTCATTGTTAACGGCCATCGACTCAAACTCTACCACGAAAGAAGAATTGACAAAGGAAGAATCACGTCCCTTTTTTTTCCCAAAAACTAAACTTCAAAGTACGAGTCTAGCTAATGACTCTTTTAAAAATTAAGCGCTTCTCGAGAGGCAACCCGTGCTTTAACTCAAGTGTGGAGGAGTCCCTCCTCCTCTCTTCTCTATTTTTCAAAAGAAAAAAAATATTTTCTTTTTTTATGTTTTGTTTGTTTACTCTTTTGCATGTAATATATCATAGATCAAAAAATTATGGCGTTTGCTCAAAGAAAAGCTCGTAGCTATATCATACTATGCCCCAGGAAGTACCGTTTTCCTTTAATTTTTCCTATTTTTATATTATTATCAGTTCTAACATTGAGGGCAATGTTCAACTTAAGTGTGGAGTGGAGCCCAATAGAAAAAATTAAATATATCATTTCTCTCCATGTTTGCCCTGCAATCTAGCCACATTTTTAACTGATAATTTTAAAAATTAAAATTAATATATGCTTTTCTTCCAAAAGATTAAAAATGTATACACTTAGTAAGGCAAATCCTAATCGGATTGACATCATAACTAGCACAAAATTTATTCCACTAAACTGTGAGGTAAATTCTAGCCTTTGATGCATATCTTTTGCACATTTTATAAGAGTGTCGATAATTTAATAGCTTCAGAACTTGTGCTTGATCATCATTTACTAATCGCAGTGAGGTTAATTTATAGGCAATTCATATGATAAGAGGTAAAATAAATCCTAATGTATCTCTTGTATCTGTAGCACTCGCTTTCAGTGCTAAAATACCCCAAGTATCTCATAATCTATGTGCTTAATATCTCAGCCCTATGTCAGCCTTAAGTTATCAAAGTATTTGGTATTAAAAAAGAAAAATTCAAATTATGATGTTGTTATAAGGCTTTGGCTTAGCACATGAAATTATGTATCACACTCACCCACATCATTATCACGTTTTACATCTTTGAGATTTTGTCTAGGTGCTCACGCCGCAACGAGCATGTTTATCTGTCATGTACAAGCCTATGGTAGCTATCTAGATATGTCTATGCAAATTGAGCGACTTCACAAATATAAACCCTATATGAGTGAATCTAAAAACAAAAACATTTCCTATGTGAGGTGCTTAGTTATATGTCTATGCCCGAAATGTTATATAACCAGTAAACTCTTGAACAAAAATAATTTCTCCACGTCCACGATAAATGATCTTGTTTTGTTTGGAATCAAGAAAAGACTCGGTCACTTCCAATATAATATATCGTAGCTCGTAGTTAATCGTTCGGTTACGAGAAAGCTAATTAGGCCAAGCCCATGAGACATAAGCCCATGGCCGGCCATATTAAGTACTGTATAAGCCCTCTCCATCCCATGGAGAGGGTGTTGGTCATTTGTGTAAACACTCCTTTTTATGTGATTTCCTATTTTCTCTCTACACTTGTCCAACCATCCTTTCTCTCTCTAGTTTCTTTTAAATCTCATACATGATTACTTATTTGTATATATCATCAATTGGTATCAGTTGCCATGGGGTGATTGTATGAGTTTGTGTGCGTTTTTGTGATCAAAACCCACAGTTTTATAAGGTTTTTTTTAGTTTGTATGATATTTTATTGAAACAAAATTTTTGTGTTTAAAAACCTTAAAGTTTATGTTTTTAAGGTGTATCTAGCTTAGTTATAGTTAGTTGTACAAAAGGTTTGGATCAAAAACGTCAAAAAGTGGTTTTTTAAGTGATTTAAAAGTGAGTTTTCCGGAAAAGTTTGAAGATCCGCGGAATGTGTATGAACACCGCGGTTTGTGTTTGAAGATCGCGGATCGTGACATTGGTGATCGCAGTTTGTGACATTTTTGTCACCGCGGTTTATGTTTCTTACTTTATAGTGGTTTGTGACTCACAGGTTTACTAGGTTCAAGCAACCATTCAAAAACAATCAACTGAGAACCTCTTCTAATCTTAGGAACCAAGCAACCATTCAAGATGAAAGAGTCACCATTCAAACAGTTCAAGGGAGACAGACACAAGGATATGCCACTAATGGGACAAGGAACACTACTACAAATACGGGTGTTAACAGACAAGGGGCTGCAGGTCAAGCAAGGGTGGTTAAGTGTTACAACTGTCAAGAGGAAGGTCATTTTGCTAGACAGTGCACAAAACCTAAACGACCCAAGAATTCAACATGGTTTAAAGAAAAGATGTCGCTGAGTGAAGCCTTGGAATCAAGAGCTTATTTGGATTCGAAACAATTGGCTTTCTTAGCAGATAATGGGGATACAATCGTTCCAACTCAAGCATCTCAGGAAATCCCATATCCAGCAGCATTTTAGACTGATGATATGGATGCGTTTGATTCTGATTGTGATGATGTACCTTCGGATAAGGCAGTTCTTGTCATACCCCGTAAATTTCAGGTCAATATTTTTAACTTTTCCGATCATTATTCTGAATTTTATACGTTACGTTTGAATTTGACGTAAAACCGGAAAGTTAACTCGCGTAAATCTGAAAAACGTCATCAGACGCGTTCCAGTTTCGGACTTCAATTAATTTACATGTTGTTGATAGAAATAATGCCTAAAAACGTTATTAATATTTTTTGACCTCTCTACGTTTTGATAATCACAAAATGTAAAAACACTCAATGTAAAATAAAATCGTAAACAAGTAATTAGTAGTAAATTTTCATTTTGAAAATTTAATCACTTAAAGGTATGAATAAATAAATGCTTTATGCATTTTATGATCAAAGAAATTTTTTTCAACCTCACTTTTTATATAAAAATTTCACAAACCTTTTTTATAACTTTTACAAAACATTTTAGATTTAAAAAAAATGTTTTATTCAAATAAATATTTTGAATTCAAAATTTCTACCAAAAAACGGCTAGAAATGTTCCAGAAAACACCTCCCCCAGAAAAGACAAAAAAGGAGCCCGCTGGCCTGGGCGGGCCCCCTTAATTATTAAGAGGACCCGGCACCACTAAGTAAGGGACCGCCCATACAAAAAAGACCATTTCAAGATGTCGCCTATGAATATCGACTAATTCCTCCCATTGAGATTTTCTCAACCTTTTGCACACAAAAAACTTTCTTTCTGTTCTAAATCAGTTTATAACCTCTCCTAACAAATCCTTTGATACATTTAATCATAAAGCTTTGTTTCCAAGTGATCCCAAGCATAATTCCTCAAAGTGCAAGATAGAAATACATCTTATCATCAAGTTTTAAGAAGTGTTTAGTTTAGTTGTATTGTTGTGAGTTGTGTTAGATCTGTAAATCATTTTGTAGTTAGATTGTGAAGGTGTGTATTGTAGTTAGATTGTGGAGATCATAGAAAGTATAGTTAGATTATGGTGATCATAGTAAGTAGTGTTAGATTGGTGTGATCGTAGTAGTGTCTAGGGATAGTAAAGTTGTAGTAAAGTTGTGAAGCGAAGTGAAGTAGGTGAGCGAAGAGAAGTCGTGAATAGAAGCAAAGTTGTTAGTTGTTGTACATGGTGTGGAATAGCATACAAGATTTTGATAATAGGTTCTAGCTAGGATTAGAACTCGACATTTCGCTTAGTGTCGGAAATTGGTGTAAGCAAAGTTGTGTACAGTTTTCTCCGCCTAAAGAGAGTTTGTTGACATAGTGAAGAGAACTCTCGAGTTTGGTGCTCGAGGAGTGGAGTAGGGCGAAGAGGTGCTTCGTTACCGAACCACTATAAATCCTTAAGTTGTGGGTATATCTTTCAACTCTTATCTCTTGTCCCTTCATATTTACTTGTCATTTACTTACTAACATGTATAGTCATAATGTCACATATTGAGATCACATAAAGTCGAATCTAAGTTTTTATAAACAAGCCATACATTAAATTAAAAAGCGATAAACTATTCAACCCCCTTCTAGTTTTCCACAATTGGTATCAGAAGCCACGTCAAAGATTTTTAAAATAAATTGTATTTTAAAACTTGAATCGATCTATAGAATCATAAATTTTTTTAGAAGGGCATTCTATGCAAAAGACACCATTATTTGAAAGTGATGGATATTATAATATTGAAAAATAGATTTAAACTTATGTGAAAACCAAAAGAACTAGGATCTTTGGCATCTTTATTACCCATGGTGATTTTCCACCTATTCAAAATAATCCCAAAACTAAAAAGGATGAAATAGTACCATTTGATAAACAAAACGATGATCTTAAAAAGAAACTTGCTAAAAATAACGAAGCCAAATTGGTAATTTATAATGCTTTGTCACGTAAAGAATATGAAAGAATTTTTATGTGTAAATCCGCAAAAGAAATTTGGGATACTTTATTAATCACTCACCAAGGTAATATCCCAAGTCAAATGATAAAAAATAGATCTTCTTGTTCAACAATGATGAAACAATTTTACAATTCCGGAAGAGGATCGATAGATAAAGCATTTAGCTAAGATTTAACACTATATTACTAAGTCTAAAAGCACTTGATGAAGGTTTTTCTAGCAAGAATTATGTTAGGAAATTTCTTAGGGCACTTCATCCTAAATGGCGCGCAAAAGTTACGGCTATTGAAGAATCAAAAGATTTAACATCTCTATCACTTGATGAACTTATTGGAAACTTAAAAGTTTTAATAAATAATAATAAAGAAACATTTCTGAAATGCAAAGAAAGAAGAGAACAAAATATATCTCTTGCTTGAAGAGACAAACAAGGATCAAGTGATGAAAGATACGTGCGACAGTCCGATAATGAAGAGGAGAGAAATAAACCATAAGCCCGTGAGAGACTTCAAGAAATTTTTCAAAAGACGAGGAAGATTCGTAAGACGACCACATGACGAAAGAAAGTTATCCCAAAGAAATAAAGACCACAAGAATGGCAAAAGCGAAAGAAAATGTTTTAAATGTGGAGATCCAAACCATCTCATCGGGGAGTGTCCAAAACTATCAAGAAACTACAATCAAAGAGCCTTCGTCGGAGGATCATGGAGTGATAGCGACGAAGACGATGAAGAAAAGACCAAAGACGAAAAATGTCTTATGGCCAATACATCCAATGAGGTACTTTCTGAAACCGAATTCTTTAGTGATGACCAATCATCGTTAGATGAAAAAGACTTAGATAGTGAGTATAATAGATTATGCAAAGTAGGTCTAAAAGTCATGGCTAAAAATAAATCACTAAAACAAATTAAAAATCAATTAGAAAATGAAGTACTAGAACTAAAAAATAAATTGTCTAGATTAGAAAAGGGTAAGGAAGTCAATGAAGAATGTAAAATATGTCAAGATCTTAGGTTTGAAAATGAAAAGCTTAAGGAAGAAATTTTGTTGATCCCAATAGAATAGATCTTTAATCCCTTAGTTTGTATAAGATATAGTTATGCAAGATAAATCTAACACAACTATAGTAGAAACTTTGATTGTGAATATTAAAGACTATGCGGAATCTAGTCAATGATAGTAAGAAGAATTACAATGAAACAACAATAAATAAGATCAATAACAAACAGTTTACTAAACTTTCAGCCTCAATATAAAACGAACACTCTTAATAGTGTTAGGGTTTACAAAACCTTGAAGCTACGAATAACACTTTTCTAGATATCTGAATTGTATGATTTTGGTACATTCAACTCTATACCCTAGGACCTCCTTTTATACACCAAGGAGTCCTAACAGGCTTATAATATTTTCCTAAGTTATCATGATCTTCTAAACAAATAACTTATACGTATCTTTTACAAAAATATCTCATACTTATCCTGTAAGTAATCCTTGAAACAAATCTTCCTCTTATCCTTATCTCATCGTCTTTTATCCTTCTAACAGTAGAAACTCTTCTAGCAGTTGTAATCTCTCAGCAGTTGTAACCATTAGCATTAACTTTTATACCAGCAGCACTAACTGTGTACAAGCAATAGTAACTACTTAAAATATTTTCTTTATTCTTCATCAGCAGTACTAAGTTACAGTAGCAGTACTAACTTTATGCTAACAGTTGTAACTTTACTCAAGCAGTACTAATATATATTAGCAGTACTAAGTTACACTAATAGTAGTAACTTTTTTTACTAGTAAATTAACTACTAGTAATTTCATCTAAGTGCCCCTCTGAGCAGTCTTAACTTCCATTAGCAGTAGTAATATATACTAGCAGTAGTAACTGGTAGTACTAACTACTTAGCATATTTTTCACTAATATCACTAACAGTATGAAGTTATGCGTAGCAGCAGTAACTCTAACCTTAGCAGCAGTAACTTCCAAACATCTTCAAAAAGTCTTTTAATCCCAACAATCTTCCCATAAACTTGATGTTCATTTTCTAAATCTTTAACTTTCTTGATTAAAAGCTTTATCTTTACTAGGAGGATGCATTCAAACACCCCAACCCCTTTTCCAAGATTCTGACTGTTTTGTCATGAGCTTAGAAGTTGATTAAGCACAATTTCATTCCAATGGCAGGCTTGAAACAGCTTTTTGTTGAGCATTCTGTGATTGTTACAGGTGTAAGAGATACTTTTCTCTACCAAGCAGAATATATCAGATTTTGAAATCTCAACTAATGTACTCCACTGAAGAAAATAGCTTTCCAAACGTGTCACTTTGTGCCCTTGGTAAGATTCCTCCATACTTACTTTCCCTACATCAGTTCAAACATCACTTACAGATCAACCCTAATAACACTCTATTCATATTGCCTCTAATGGCCTTGTTAACCCATGCTCTTTAGCTTTAACCAACTTCCAAAGAGTTTCCAAGTCTTCTCTGTCAATACTCTAAAGCATCGAATCAACAATGATGATTACCCTCTTTGAACTACCCATCACTCCTTAGTTTTGAATTATCCCATATTTTCCTTCTTTGATGATTTTCCAGTCAACAATGATTGGAGGCTTAGTGGCTAGAGGTATAGCATCAATTTCTACCTTGTTATCTGAAACCATCTCCATATGCTTTTTCATCTCTGCTTCATCATCTACTTCAGCTTTTACATTCTCATCTAACTTCTTCTTCTTTGAATTATCAGATTCAAGTTCTTCTCTTGCTCTTTTAGAACTTCCTTCTGTTCTTGTCTCACTGCTTACACTAAACCTGTATCCATGTCTTTTAAATGTGTTTACTCCTTTTCATTTCTTTGTCAAATTAAAAATCTGAATTTACTCAAAAGCTTTTGGTCTTAATAATTGGCTTGTATCCAGCCATGTTTTTTAGACAAGTAGACATTTGATTTATCTTTTGAGCTTTGGTTGGTGGTTTTCTTCTCTGCTCTTCTGCTCTAAGTCTTGCAAAATGTTTCTTTCTTTTATCCATGAGCTCTACAAACAGCTTTGACTTTTCTTCAACAGTCAACTCTTCCTGCTCTTGTGCCTGTAATCTTGCAGCTAGCTCATAATCTGCATCTATCATAGCTTGAACATTATCCCATTCAGCAATGTTTGCATCTTCTTCTCTTTGTTTTGCAAGCTTCTCTTCTTCTTCCAATTCAACATTTAATTGAGCTTGAAGTTTTTGAGCAATTTCTTCATCAATCAAAATTTGATCTTTCTTTTTCAAAGGCTTCTCAGGTTCTATCATCTTTGCCTTGCCTTTGTCTTTAGCCTGTGGAAGTTGTGATGTTTGTGAAGATGATGTTGTTGTTCTAAATTCACTTGGCTCTTGAACTACAACTCCTCTAGCCTTGGGTCTTGTAACAGCAGTTGTAGTTGTTGTAGCAGCAGTTGTAACAGCCTTGGGTTTAGCTGCTTTGATCTCTATTAAGGTCTGAGCCAGAGTCAACTCATCAACAGTTGTTGTTGTAGCACTGGCAGTAGTAACTTCAGCAGTACTAACTACCTTTTCAACCTTAACTTCCTGCTCATAAAAAACTCTTGTATCAAACATTAAATCGTCATCATTCATCCCCCGAGTCTCATCAACCAAAGTAACCTCTGTATCAGCATCAAGATCAGCAATTTTCCTCCCCTGTTTGGATGCATCCTCCTGAGCACCCAAACCTTCATCTTCAGAGGATTCTATTCTTGCAGTTCTACCAACCTTCCTTAACCTTTTAAGCCTTGGAGTTCTTGACTTATTCATCCTTTCTAGCTTCTTGACTCTCTCCTTTAATTTAGCAATCTCTACAGCTTAAGAGGTCTTTGTGTTCTCCAAGTCAAGAACTCTTTGTGATAAGTTGGTACAAAGTTTCATAAATTCATTTAGTTTCAATATATCCTCACCACTAAGTAGTGGACCATTAGAATATATATGTACATGCTCCTCATTGGCAGCCTCATCAGTGATAGGCTCTATAGAACCACTGGGTTGAGGAACCTCAGTGTCTTTCCTTTGTTTCCTCCTTGGTTGTTTCTTCTGAGGCTATGATGTAGATTGTTGAATAATAGTGGGTGTGTGTTGAGGATCAGTTGGTATTTCTGAACCCTTACCTAATTCTTCAGGAGCTTGAACCATCATAGTTTCAAATAAAGGGGTAACTCTCCCAAAAAAACCTTTTCCTTCTCTCTTCATATTAGCAAAGACCTTCTTAGTGTGAGAAGGTGTAACATAAATTTCTTTATGTTTAGTCATTCCTTCAACTTGTTTATCCATGAACACTTGCACAAACCTTGGATACATTAGAAATTTAACCCCACCCTCCAAGTTCTTCACCATATTATCAAAAATGTACTTGGAAAAGTTAAATTTTTGGTTTGTGGCAAGACAAATGATAGCTGAGGCCATAGTGCTACTAAATTCGTTCCAAGCAGTAGTCTTAACACTAAGGCATTGCAGAATTGTATAGATAAGAAATTTCCATTAAGGTGAAAAGAAAGCTTTATAGAATGTAAGCTTTTGTGTAAGATTTGTATACCCTATTCTTTCCAGTTCTACGAAAATGGTAGCATTCAGTACCTTCAGTATCTTTTAATTGAAGAGCTCTTCTCACACTCATCTCAGTGACGATCACCTTCTTCCCATCTACTAGGGCTTGTATCTGTACTTCCCCATTGACAGTTTTTTCCTTAGCAGTAGCCCAGAACTTCTTAATGCATGAAGTATAGATGATAGGATTCATCGTGAGCACATATCTGATAGAACTTGCATTTAAAAAATCAATAATTCCCTCAAACCCATCACTTTCTTCAGGTTTCTCTATAAATGCAACCAAATTGTGAGTTTCAGCAAACTTTAGGTTTGACATTGTGTTGGGTTTTGATGATGAATGATAAAATTGAGTTAGGGTTTATGATTAGAGAGTATATCAAAGTGTAAAATCGATCGAATGAGTGATTGAAACCCTTAATCAAAGTATTTATGAAATCACCCTCAACAGCATTAACTAAGACTGGCAGCATTAACTAAGACTGGCAGTAGTAAGTGTATGCCTGGCAGCATTAACTTAACCAGCAGTAGTAAGTTTATGCCTAACAGCATTAACTAACACTGGCAGTAGTAAGTGTATTCCTAGCAGCATTAACTTAACCAGCAGTAGTAAGTTTATTTCTAACAACATTAACTTTGAGTCACCAGCATTAACTATAATTTCGTTCCAAAAATCATTTCCATCATTAATTTTGATTCTCACAAGCTCTCTTTCTGTTTTTATTCTTAGTATATCTCTCAATTCTTTTCCTCACTGAATCACTCTGTCTGTTTTTATGTCACACATCTTTCTTTTTGTTTTTTCATTCTCACCAATTTCTCTCATTTCTTTTAGCTCACAAAGTCACTCTTTCTATTTTTGTTTCACACATCTCTCTTTCTATTTTTTAGCTTACTATTTCTCTCATTTCTTTTTCTCACCAATTCACTCTATCTGTTTTTATTTTTACACATCTCTCTTTCTATTTTTCAGCTCACTATTTCTCTTATTACTCACAATATTAATTATAACAAACAGTAGTAAGTATAACTAACAACATTAACATAGCAGTATTAAGTATAACTAGCA